>CBVK0100923389.1:0-11391 GCA_900067695.1 Picea abies | reverse complement strand
GTTATGAAGAAAAACCTCTCTCGGTTTCTTGAAATTTTTCTCCAGATGTCTAGAATACATGTCGCAAAAACATGTCTCAGACAGGAAATCATGAAAACTGAAAAATAGGGCTCAAATATTCCTTATAGTATCCCAAAATATGAAACTATTTTGAAATGTGAGAGTGGTTTTTATTATCTGGTTAGTCCTCGACACAAACCTCTCAGGGATTTTCAAAATTCCTCTCCAGTTGATCATAAAGTGATCTTTAAGTTGACCACTAAACCAGTCATTTGCGTTACGCACCCTGTAGCCTGTGCGTATGAAAATCCTCTGCGCGACAACATCCTCTGCGTGAAAACATCCTCTGTGCGACAACATCCTCTGTGTGGCAACATCCTCTATGCCATTTTTATAAAACAAAACAACACAGTCTTATGTATTTAACTAGACTAATATCTGAAACCTGAAACATATCTAAATCTTACAAAGAGATCCCTCTCTGAAGTTGGAAGGGATAGATCCCAGTTTCGAATTGGTTAGATAAATGATGCAGGAGCATCGCTCACTCATCAAGCGAGCCAACGCGTGGAGCAGAAAAGACAGCTGGATAGCGCTAGCACCAAATTTTGAAACACCTTGATATGGTTGTGCCAAACATTAATGTGAAGAGTTAATGAAGCACACTTTGTATATTGTAAATGGACCTTGAGAAGATAAGCTCTCGTCCTTAGTAGATAGGAATACATTTATTAGATTTAATGTTGTTAGATAGGAAATTAATTGTAGATTTGATAGTTGTAGAGTTCGAGAGGGAAAACGGATATAGACACCCTCCTTTGTATCATTGTATGATTATCATCATTCATTCAGGAGCAGGAGAGAAGAGCAGCGGAGAATTGGTGAAGAACACCCATGTACAGATGTTTTTGAATTAATAGAAGAGTCTGTGATTCAATTTCATGCTTGGTGTTGTTTCTCTGTGTATGATGCTCATATGTTCTTGAATGTTTGTTTTTCTTGTATGCATTTGCTTTTGAATATGTTGTGCATGTGATTTCAGAGGTTTAACTGAAGTCTGTGAGAGAGAAAAGAATGAGTTTCAATTATTTCTCTATTTGAGCCAGGAGATTCCTGCATAGAGTGCAATCGAATTCATCCGCATAGAGTGCATTGATGAGGCTCAACAGTTAAACTCTTGTTCTCATTAACTCAAAAGATGATTTGGGTTGGCAGAGCCGTGCAAGGTGTGTGTCGGCTAGAATTAGTCTCAGTTGTGAATCTAAGCTGAGAGAGCTAAGGATTGCTGTAGCAGGAAGTGCATAGAGTTTGGAAGAACTCAACACTTCGAGAGCTGTTGGAGGTCGAGTACGAGAATCATGTGCAAAGTCTCTGAGGGAGCCAGAGTTGACAAAGCTTAGGAGGGATAATTCCTTCGTGGATACGGCGGGAACCGGTCCAGGAGAGGCTCGAGCAGGAAGAAGCTATGGAGTGGAAGAAATCCTCAAGGAGGAGAATCAACGGCCAGGGTTTGCAGGATAGATTTGTGAATTTCCGCTGACCGACAGATCTGGGAAAAGTTGCGCGGAAGTTAATCTTTAGGCGCAGGGAAGAGAACCCATATCCATCGGGATTCAGCATATCAAGTTCCTCGAAGGCAAGAGTTTCATACTCGTCGAAATCGTGATTAGAAATTTACCGATTTAAATCGGAGCCGTTGATCATCGCGAGGACACGTGGCATGAGATCCCGGAGGGTTGGGATTCGGTGCTTCGGAAATTTCGGTGTCGAAAGAATCACGGAGAATTCGTGAAACTCTGAGTTGCGATGGGTCCCACGACGAGATTGTGTGGTATTGACAGGTGGCATCGCGTATCGGGGTTCGGGACTTGGAAGGTCCTGTGAACGGTGCAACAGGGATCGAAAACTCCTGACCGGTGATTTCCCAATTTCCACAAGCGTGTGGGGTCCAAGCCGTCAACAACGAGGACAGGTGTTATCGGAGGATCAACATATCGGGGTTCGGAGTTTGGAACTTCAGATTGTCGGCATCGCGAGTAGCGATATCCCGATAGGGAAATCTCTGATGATAGAAGGGGAGAAAGTCAACGATTTACCATATCGGGGTTCGGGGTTTTGAGTAGCACGTGAACGTGCCCACAAGTTTTGCGATATCGCGAAACCCGATTTCCCAAGAAAACAGTCGGGAGATCAACAGAGTACCCTGTGGGTGAAAAAAGTTCCCGATACGGGATCTGAGGGCATTGTAGCTCTTCGGGCCTGAGTCGAAGAAGGTCCTGGTGAGAGCGGTTGGACCGTGAGGGTTGCGACTTGCGTCAGAGTGGTATCAGAGCCGGAACATCTTTGCTTTCTGAAGCAGAGAAGGAGAATACATCATGCCGCCATGAAGAGAAAGACAGTCACCTGATCGAGAAGACAGGGATGGTCGAAGAAGGGGTAGGCCAGCAGGAAACCTAGAAATAGAGCGCCATATGAGAGATCTCCGAGTAAGGCTTGAGGAGATAGAGACAGCGCAGAGAGGCGGAGTCGGCGCTGGAGAGTTCAGTGATTCCGAGGTGGAAGAGGAAGCTAGACATGATGAAGGAGAGGTCACAGCAGAGGATGCATCGATCGAGCGATTGATCAAGGCCATTGCTAGAATGAGTTCCAAGACCAAGATGGACATTCCAGCTTATGAAGGAAGCCTGGATGCAGAAGAGTTGTTGGATTGGATCCGAGCTCTTGACACCTACTTCGACTATGAGGATATCGAAGAGGACAAGAAGATAAGGCATGTTGTTACGAAGTTGAAAGGACATGCAGCCTTATGGTGGGACGAGCTACAGGCAGATAGGCGTTCCAAGGAGAAACAGAAGATCAAGAGCTGGGATAGGATGATCGCGAAGATGAAAGCGAAGTTCATCCCCAGAGATTATCAGATCACTCTCTTCAGGTGAATGCAAAACCTGAGGTAGAAGATGATGACGGTGAAGGAGTACACCGAAGAATTCTATAGGCTCAATATCAGAGCAGGTCATCGGGAGAGTGATGATGAGAAGGTGGCGAGATATCTGAATGGTCTAAGGTATGACATTCAGGATGAGTTAAGCATGCTAACCATCATAACGGTGGAAGATGCTTACCAATTGGCTCCGAAAGCCGAGGAGAAGCTAAGCCGTAAGCAAGGTAAGCGAGGGCGAGGCAGAAGTCAGCCCAGAGGCAAGGCAGTTTCCCAAGAAAGAACTTAGAAGCCCAAGGAGGAATTGAAGAGACCTCGGGGTAAGGTTGAAAAGGGTGGAACCTCACAGAGGAAGCAATATGCTGAGCTGAGAAGGAAACAAAATGATCAGCGAGGAGGTTATGCTGACGTAAACACTTTTCCTCGTACCAGAGGTAGGGGAAGAGGCAGAGGAAGAATCATCACATGTTTTACATGTGGGAAAGATGGACACAAGGCCATTGACTGTCCAGATAGAAAAACGGACAGAGGGGAAGCTCACATTACTGAGGCGCAGAGGCGTGATGTTGAGGACGAAGACACCGGAAGTGGGAAGTCACTGACGGTGCATAAATTCCTTTTGACACCTGAGAAAGAGGTGGAGTACACAGCTCAAAGAACCAGACTGTTCAGGACCACGTGCAAGACCAAGGGCTGGAAATGAAAGGTCATAGTGGATAGCGGAAGCACAGATAATCTCGTTTCAATCGAGATGGTGGAAAAGCTGGAGCTAGAGACAACCAATCACCCAAGTCCATACAAGGTATCATGGCTGCAGAAGGGACATCAGGTGAGTGTCACTAAACAATGTTTAGTTGATTTCAAAAGTCCTGTGTGAATATAAAGATAAAGTCCCGTGTGATGTCATTCCCATGGATGTCTATCATGTATTATTGGGTTGACCATGGCAGTATGACTGAAATGTGGTTCATGACGGGAGGATGAACACATACACCTTAGAGAAGGATGGGATGACCCATAGATTGCTTCCGATAAAGGATAAGGAAGTGAAGCTGGAAGTTAGCAATACCATACTTCTCATGAGTGGGAAAGAACTTCTCACGGAGATGGAGAAGAACGAAGATCCACAATTCTTTGTGGTCAAGAAACCAAAGATTGTCCTGACTAGAACAAGAGTGGACGACTTGCCAGAAGAGATTCAGGAGCTGCTGGGAGAGTTCCCTGATATCATCGTGGATGAACTACCTCGTTCATTGCCACCGATGAGGAGTGTGAGTCACCACATCGATCTCATACCCGGAGCAAGTTTTCCAAACAAAGCCGCGTACAGGTTGATGCCTCAGGAGAATGAGGAAGTCAAAAGGCAGGTACAGGATCTGCTGGATAAAGGATTGGTCAGAGAGAGTCTGAGTCCATGTGTTGTTCCGACAGTACTGAGTCCGAAGAAGGATGGAAGCTGGAGAATGTGTACAGACTCCAGAGCGATCAATAAAATTACCATTAGGTACAGATTTCCACTGTCAAGAATGGATGATTTGATGGATTGCCTAAGTGGGGCAAATTATTTTTCAAAGATTGATTTGAAGAGCGGATATCATCAGATTCGCATGAGAGAGGGAGATGAATGGAAGACAACATTCAAGACAAACGAGGGTTTGTACGAATGGTTGGTCATGCCATTTGGCTTGACAAACGCGTCGAGCACTTTTATGAGACTGATGAATGAAGTCCTGAGGGAATTCATCAGGAAATTTGTAGTCGTATATCTGGACGACATACTAATCTACAGTAAGACCAAGGCTGAACATTTGAAACATCTGGCCATTATGATGAGAATACTGCAGCAAGAGAAGTTGTTGGTCAACATGAAGAAGTGTTCCTTCATGAATACAGAACTCGTTTATTTGGGTTTTGTCATATCAGCGAATGAGTTGAAGATGGATCCTGAGAAGGTGGAAGTGATTAAGAATTGGCCATCACCGAGAAATGTTTTTGAGGTGAGAAGTTTCCATGGTTTGGCTAGTTTCTACAGAAAATTCATTCGGAATTTCAGTGGAATTAGTGCAGCAATGATGGACACGGTGAAGAAGCGGCACAAGAATTTTCATTGGACAGCATAGGCTGAGAGGAGCTTCAATCTGTTGAAGCAGAATATTACAGAGCAACCAATTTTGGTGTTGCCAGACTTTCAGAAGACATTTCAGGTGAAATGTGATGCCAGCGGATATGTCGTAGGAGGGGTCTTGAGTCAGGATGACAGGCTAGTGGCATATTTCAGTGAGAAGTTGGATGACGCAAAGCTGAAATACTCCACATATGATAAAGAATTTTATGCCATCATACAAGCATTGAAGAAGTGGAGGCATTACTTGATACCCAAGGAATTTGTATTGTATAGCGATAATCATGCATTGCAGTTTGTAAGTCAACAGGAAAAGTTGAATCAGAAGCATGCAAAATGGATAGAGTACATGCAAAATTTCACGTTTGTGATCAAACACATTTTAGGAACTGCTAACAAAGTGGCTGATGCTTTGAGCAGGAAATGTTTGTTGTTGCAGGAGTTCAGAGTCAATACCTTGGGTTTTGAAAATCTGAAGGATATGTATGGAGGAGATACAGATTTTGGGGGAGCATACAAAGCAGCTGAGAATCCAGTTCTCAGAGATCAGAGCCCATGGATAGGTTACATGATCTAGGAGGGATTGTTGTTCAGAGGCAATCAACTGTGTATTTCGAATTGCTCCATGAGGGAGAATTTGTTAAAGGAAAAACATAGTGGCGGATTAGCAGGTCATTTTGGACATGACAAAACATTCGCGAAGCTAAGCGAATCGTATTTTTGGCCGGGCATGTGAGCAGATGTTAAACGATTTGTTGACAAATGCAGGATTTGTCAACATGCGAAGGGAAGAAAACAGAACACGGTTTTTTATCAGCCATTGCCCATACCCGAGAGACCATGGGAGGAGATCAGCATGGATTTTGTTCTGGGATTGTCGAGGACGCAAAGAGGAATTGATTCCATCTTTGTGGTGGTGGACAGGTTTTCGAAAATGGCACATTTTATTCTGTGTCAAAATACCAGCGATGCAACCCACATCACAACCTTATTTTTCAGAGAGATTGTGCGACTACATGGATTGCCGAGAAGTATAGTCTCGGATCGGGATACAAAATTCATAGGTCATTTTTGGAGGACGTTATGGAAGAAGCTGGGAACTAATCTGGCATTTAGTTCAGCTTATCATCCGCAGACGGATGGGCAAACAGAGGTGGTGAACATAAGTCTGGGGGATCTATTGAGAAGCTTGGTGACAGAGCACCACAGCAGTTGGGACCAGATATTACCATAGGCAGAATTTGCATACAATGATTTGGTGAATCGGAGTACAGGCAAAAGCCCATTTCAGATTTTGTATGGGACACAACCAAGGGGAGTTTCTAAGCTCAGGGAGTCAAGACAGGCTGCAACCAGCAGTGCTAGTGCGGAGGAATTCGCTGAGGCGATGCAGGAACTTCACAGTCAAGTGAAGCAGCGACTGATGGATGCAAATCAGGAGTACAAACGCAGATCCGATCAATGGAAGAGACAACTTCAGTTTGAAGTTGGTGATATGGTTCTGGCACACTTGAGGAAGGAAAGGTTCCTAAGGGGAACATATAATAAACTTAAGATGAAGAAGATCAGGCCATGCAGAGTCCTGAAGAAGTTCGGAGAAAATGCTTACGAGATTGAGTTGCCAGATGGCATCGGGATATCTCCGATATTTAATGTTTCGGACTTATACCCATATAAGGCCGAGGGAGAAGGAGCTGGAAGTGATGAGCAACCAAAAGTCCAGTGGTGAAAGCAAATGCCAGTTGCAGAGAAGCCGCAGATGGAGTACATACTGGACAAGCGAGTAGGAAAGAAGACCAGGCAGAAGCAGTATTTTGAGTATCTGGTGAAATGGAAGAATCACCCAGTGGAGGATGCCAGCTGGGAGACTGAAGAAGTCATACAGAGGCATGGACAGACCGTGCAGGAGCTCATGGACAGGATCCCATTAAATCTTTCGAGCTGAGGAGTATGATGTAGGAGCATCGCTCACTCATCAAGCGAGCCAGTGCATGGAGCAGAAAAGACAGCTGGATAGCGCCAACACCAAATTTTGAAAAACCTTGATATGGTTGCGCCAAACATTAATGTGAAGAGTTAATGAAGCGCACTTTGTATATTGTAAATGGACCTTGAGCAGATAAGCTCTCGTCCTTAGTAGATAGGAAGGCATTTATTAGATTTAATGTTGTTAGATAGGAAATTAATTGTAGATTTGATAGTTGTAGAGTTCGAGAGGGAAAACGAATATAGACACCCTCCTTTGTATCATTGTATGATTATCATCATTCATTCAGGAGTAGGAGAGAAGAGCAGCGGAGAATTGGTGAAGAACACCCATGTACAGATGTTTTTGAATTAATAGAAGAGTATGTGATTCAATTTCATGCTTGGTGTTGTTTCTCTGTGTATGATGCTCATATGTTCTTGAATGTTTGTTTTTCTTGTATGCATTTGCTTTTGAATATGATGTGCATGTGATTTCAAAGGTTTAACTGAAGTCTATGAGAGAGAAAAGAATGAGTTTCAATTGTTTCTCTGTTTGAGCCAGGAGATTACTGCATAGAGTGCAGTCGAATTCATCTGCATAGAGTGTGTTGATGAGGCTCAACAGTTAAACTCTTGTTCTCGTTCACCCAGAAGCTGATTTGGGTTGGCAGAGCCGTGCAAGGTGTGCACCGGCTAGAATTAGTCTCAATTGTGAATCTGAGCTGAGAGAGCAAAGGACTGCTATAGCAGGAAGTGCACAGAGTCTGGAAGAAATCAACACTTCGAGAGCTATTGGAGGTCGAGTATGAGAATCGTGTGCAAAGTCTCTGAGGGAGTCAGAGTTGACAAAGCTCAGGAGGGATAGTTCCTTCGTGGATACGGTGGGAACTGGTCCAGGAGAGGCTCAAGCAGGAAGAAGCTGTGAAGCGGAAGAAATCCTGAAGGAGGATAATCAATGGCCAGGGTTCACAGGATAGATTTGTGAATTTCAATTGACCGACAGATCTGGGAAAAGTTGCACGGAAGTTAATCTTTAGGTGCAGGGAAGAGAACCCATAGCCATCAGGATTCGGCATATCGGGTTCCTCAAAGGCAAGAGTTTCATACTCGTCGAAATCGAGATTAGCGATTTCCCGATTTAAATCGGAGCCGTTGATCGTCGCGAGGACACGTGGCATGAGATCTCGGAGGGTCGGGATTCGGCGCTTCAGAACTTTCGGTGTCGAAAGAATCACGGAGAATTAGCGAAACTCCGAGTTGCGACGGGTCCCACGGCGAGAGTGTGTGGTATTGATAGGTGGCATCGCGTATCGGGGTTCGGGACTTGGAAGGCCCTGTGAACAGTGCAACAGGGATCACGAACTCCCGACCAGCGATTTCCCAATTTCCACAAGCGTGTGGGGTCCAAGCCATCAGCAGCGAGGACAGGTGTTATCGGAGGATCGACATATCAGGGTTCAGAGTTTGGAACTTCAGATTGTCGGCATCGCGAGTAGCGATATCCCTATAGGGAAATCTTCGACGATAGAAGGGGAGAAAGTCAACGATTTACCATATCGGGGTTTGGGGTTTTGAGTAGCACATGAACGTGCCCACAAGTTTCACGATATTGCGAAACCCGATTTCTTGAGAAAATAGTCGAGAGATCAACAGAGTACCCTGTGGGTGAAAAAAGGTCCCGATATGGGATTTGAAGGCATTGTAGCTCTTCGGGCCTGAGTCGAAGAAGGTCCTGGTGAGAGCGGTTGGACCGTGAGGGTTGCGACTTGCGTTAATAAAGTTACCTCTAATAAATTTCTTCTACCCCTGACAACCTCTAGGAATTTACAGATCACTAACAAGTGGCTTCCCATGTCATTGTAAATATCATTTTTCTTTTGTTTTTGGTTTTTATAAACGACTCCATAACCCAATAGCTAAGGCACTGGAAATACTTGTTCTTGGCAGTGCAAAGGGAGCATTCCATCCCCTGTGGAGCCAAATGTTATCACATGAACTTGTCAAAGTCCTGTGGGTTTGTGGTTTCTACCTAAGTCTGTAATTTTGCCTCGATCTCCCTGTTTTCCCAGCCCACAGCTAGTCGTCTGAATCCTCGATCATGAAGGTCGCAGCCATGAACACAAAGAGTAGCTTTCCCAACAGTCCATTTCGAGCTTGAAGCACAAGCAGAAGCTAATTTTAATCTTTCAATGACGGAGATCCATCAGGAGAATCGTTCGACGACGTGCGTTTTTCCAGAAAGTCAAAAGTTGTGTGCAGTATAGCGCCAAAGAAAAATCTTGAAGTCAAAAGGTCGAGTAAAGATTTAATTTGGGCAACATATCTCATTAGGAAAGATCAATGGTGGAAAATAATCGTGGGAATCAAGAGTTTGAAATAACGTTAAAGTTGTTTGTTAAAGGTCTGAACTCCCGAAACCCAAAATCAGCAGGAGTCATCCTATTCAGAGGGATGTGTGGCACCAGATCCGAGAAGTCGCGGTTTCGTGAATTAGAGGTTTTAGCATGGAGCACGACACAAGTTTGTGAAGTGCGAAATCACAAAGCACCCAGGAATTGGGCCCATCATCATAGCCCGTGAGGATATGGAAATTGGGGCCATAAATAAGGGTAAGCACCTATTGAGTGACCGGTGACTAGGGTTTTTGAGGAAGCAATTGTGGTCGTCAAATTCAAAGAAAGTTCGATCGTCAACCTGAATAAGGCCATTTCACAATTTCAGGCATCAAAGTTTCCTTCTGGACGAATTTTCCTGCAAAACACATAACTGAGGAAAGCTTGTGTCTGACATCAGAAGGCCTGTATAGTCTGACAGAGCAGGCACTAACTGAAAACTTTAAATGTTGAGGTTTGATCACGCTCCCAGTGGTTGCAGCATTTTTGAGTATATATAGGCAGTTTTAGTATTTTGTTAAGGGCGAATGGTTGAGCTAGGCTCCCTGCTATTGTAATATTTTGATGAAGAACACTGGTTCTCTGGTTATGTACTTGACTTGAGACTTCTTGATTAATCTAAATCAATTTTCTTACCCCATCTTGTTTGCCTTTGATACTGAGAGAGTTCATGGATGACTGATTCACATGAATTTTTGTAATTGTCTTATGATGAATGTTTGATTATAGTGTTGTTATAATTTCTTTCAGTTTCTTTGAGATCTGAATTCAAGAAGATATTGCATACAATTTTTTCCTCCTTAGGTTGTTGGACGACCTGGTGTCCACGACAAACCTCTACACTCTCCTCACCAAAGTCTTTCCTTTATTCACCCTTACTCCAACTTAATGACTGAAGTTGATTCTAGACCTCAATTGCTTGTGCATGCTAATCCAGATTTCTGAGTTAGAACGTTATTATCATTGATTCTTCTCCATTTGACCTCTTAAAACTCAATTACATTCACATAAACTGATGGGTATTGATCTTACATCCTATGCAATCTAAAGGTGACTTCTAGTGCTAACAGAGTGGACAGGTACATTGGCATTATATATATTCTAAACAAAGTACCACTGGAACTTTCATAATTTGGTATGGAATAATGTTATATAAGCAATAATAACTCCAGGATTTGTGATAAATAATGTTGTACACGCAATAATAACTCCATGATTTGTGGTGCAATGAGAATAAATTGAACTAAGTGAGTAGAAGTTTCCTCCAAATTTACAGGAAACGTGAAGTTGGGAGCGACAATAATATATATTAAAAAAATATAAAAATATTTTAGATTACAATGATACTTTCAATTACAATGTATAGAGATATTGATACGTTTTAAATCTTATTTCAAAAAAATTAAAGGTCAATCGAGGACAATGTTTCTCCTATTGCAACAACTACAATATTGAAATTACTAATTTAATTTGTGCTAATAATTATATGAATATATTTAACACAATACTCAAACTTTAATATTCATAAATATTCCATTAGAAAATGAGAAACAAAATTGAAAATACATATATACAATTTTAACATCTTTTTAAAATTAAACTTTATATATATAAACTTCAAACATCTTTGTAAATTTGAAACATTGTTCTTTTTTTATTGGAAAAAACAAAATAGTACTATTCTTCTAATATGAAAATATAATAAAAGACAATGATATCATTGATTGATATCAATATAAATCTAGTCTCTAACCATGAAAATAATGCATTAACAATAACACTCAACAATTGATTGAACTCTACCAATATAAAAAATGAGCAAATCGATGTAAATGGATTCATGTAATCCTTTCCAGTGCACCCACTAATAAAAGGTGAGCTTGCTTTATTTATGGTGGTCATTCTATGATCTCTTTGCTTTATTT
The DNA here is from genome assembly GCA_900067695.1 of Picea abies. NCBI lineage: Eukaryota > Viridiplantae > Streptophyta > Pinopsida > Pinales > Pinaceae > Picea > Picea abies. The sequence goes on along the minus strand of CBVK0100923389.1, from coordinate 45 downwards.
AAGTGGCATATAATAAAAGTGTTGCTTGTTTTATGTTGTTATTTG
>CBVK0100923362.1:0-24074 GCA_900067695.1 Picea abies | reverse complement strand
CACTATGGGCCCTCTGGGCCCCCCCACTACCTCTCTAGCTACCTTACAATTTGACTACCAATTTTATATCCTATATGTCTTCTTTCTTTTTCTTTGTGGGTAGACTCTTAAGTCTAATTATGGTACACATATAAATGTGCTCTCTATATTAATATTATCAGATGTAAATTTTTGAAAGTCGATTATATTTAATATTGGACAATTTTAATCTATTTTCATATTATATATATATATATATATATATATATATATAATTCATTTTAAACATATATAGATTTAAATTATCAATTATTTATCCAATATTTAATTAATATATTTATTTATTTACATTGTATTAATATTATCTTCTTATCCCAGGTTATAGTTGTGTTAAGCCTTAGAAAAAACCTCATGTGAAGTATAAAACCTCTTATTAAGCTTTAGATATTGAATTATTACATTTCTAGTGTTATATTTGTATGCAGACTAAAACCCTTCATTATACCCTTTCATTATGATTGTACCATTTTCCTCCTATATATAAACCAAGGAGACCTAATCTTAGGATCATCATATCTCATCCTGTACATTCAATATATTGTAAACTGAGATTTCCCTTCGAAGTGGACTATTATTAATTGAGTTTTATCATTCTCAAGGCATTGATGCATAACATTTGGTACCAGAGCATCAATCCTAGGGTTTTACTGCCTCAATCAAGTCATCTTGAATTTTTTTCTATAAATGTTTTTTTGGGAAGTTTCAGACCGCCAAATTTTGAGGATATGAAGGATACATAGTGAGTTACATCTGGTCAAAATTTTAGGTTTTGGTTCATTGCAGTTTTAGAAATATCAGCCGTGGAAGTTAACATTTGTGACTAGTCCTTAAATTAGTCTCAAAGGAGCCATTTTTTTATTTTTGTTGTAAACCAATTTCGGTGAGGTTTTAGACTCTGAAATTCTTACAATATCGAGAAGACATAGAAAATTACATGTGGGAAAGTTTTCATGTTTTGAACCAGTATACGTTGTGAGATATATCTTATGTAAGTTGGGGTTGTTTGCTAATCCTGAAATTAGTCTTAAAAAGGCCTTTTGATATTTTTGCTATAACCTTTTATTAGTGAAGGTCTAGACTGTGAAATTTTCAGAAGTTTAAGAAGTCATATAATAGTACTACAAGACAAAACTTTAGACTCAGAAGGATTCAAAATTTAGATATATGTTAGAGAAAAGGTTTTCCTTTCAGACATTCTCCAAATTACGGTTTGAAAGGTATGCATCTTGCAATTGGAATAAATTTTTATTGGAATCTTTGTTTCTCGTGATTCAAAATTTGTGATAAAGAGAAAATATAGGTGTGTTATTTTTTACCCCACATGGCTCCAAAAAATAATTCAACACCAATTAAACCTCCAAATATATCATCTATAACTCATGAAGAAATGATGAGATACATAAGAAGCTATCTAAATTGGAGGACCAACTTAATGATTGGAGTATTAGGTCAATAACAAAGGATGAGTTGGTAAACATACAAAGAAAAATTCAAGATATGGAAAATAAAATGCAAAATATGGAAAATAAGATGGATGAAAATAAGGAACAAGTACAAAAATCCATGAATGTAATGTAAAAATCCATGAATGGAATGCAAAAATCCTTGAATGAAAATAAGGAATAAATACAAAAATTCATAAATGAAATGAAAAAATCCATAGAATCATGCTCCTACAGAGGGACTCTAAAAGGGATATGGAGATCCAATGAAATCATGAAAATAAGGATGACAATGGTGTTGAGAATCAATCATATATGAGGAGTATTTTATCACAAGTGGATAGCAAAAATATTAAATTTTAGAATCATTCATCACTCCAAGATCCACATCATCAGGGCATCAAGTCAACACAAAGGAACTACTTCATTCCAAAGATAGATATGAGGCATTTTGATGGTAATAATCATATAACATGGATATTCTAGATGGAGCAATACATTCATTTTCACCAAGTTTCAAGCTTACAAAAGGTACATTTTTCATATTTGTATTTAGAAAATGTTCAATTTGTTTGGTATCAATGACTTTGTGAAAGAAAAATGAATTTTGTTATATGTTGGTCCCTCTTTATGGATGAATTGATATTGGATTATTGGGATATTAAGATCAGTACATTCTTTAGGAAATTGATAAAACTTCGGAAAAAAGGTCCAATTACAAAGAACATTCAACAATTTCAAAAGCCTAGTCTCATGGTAAAGAACATTCACGAGGATACTTTTTTGAATCTCTTTATGGGAACTTTAAAGGAGAATATTCAACATGAGGTGCATTGAACATAATTCCCTAGAGAAAGCTTTTGGTGTGACAAGGAAAGTGGAAAACAAAAATATGTTTACTAGAAGGGTGACCACTACCAACTATATAGAGAACCATGTTCCCTCTCATAAAATCACTCAACCAACAAGGTTAACACCTCTACAAATGGATGAAATAAGAGAAAAATGAATCTATTTCAATTTTTATAGAAAGTATAGTAAGGGGCATAAATGTAGTGAGAAGAAACTTTTACACATAGACTGTGAAGAAGAAGAAGATCAAGAATTGGAAACATCAAAAGATATATATTTAGAAGAGACTACTCCAACGATATCAAGCCATGCATTGGTCGTAATCAATACTCCATAAACCATAAATATACAATTATACATCAAACATAAAAAGTTAATAACTATGTTTATTGATTATGGTAATGCCCATAATTTCATCAATTACAAATTAGCAAAAGATCTCAATTTCTTTGTATTTCCAACACCATAGTTTCAAGTTATGATTGCATATGGAGGTACTATAAATTGTTATAATAATTTCCATAATATTAAGCTCAATATGTGGGAGTATTTATTGGATAGTCCCATTATTGACATCCAAATGGGTGGTGTTGATGTTGTATTAGGGGTCCAATGGTTACAATAATTGACAACAATGGCCCTTAATTTTCGAGATATTTTTATGATATTTTCCTCAGAAGGAAAGGAAACTTAGCTTAGATGTATCTAAGGGAAACCCTCTAAGGTGATATGATATGGATTATTTAGGCCCTCAAAATGGCCCCGAAAGTTAAAACCTGTTAAAAATAGTAAATTGCCAAAATTGCCAGAAAACTATTTTGAGCTAGTCGGAAAAGGTGGGTGGCCACTGATATCCACCTGGATCATGATAAGATATAATAAAATGAAAAAATTACTCAAAAAGGGAAACCATGGTTTAATTTCATAATTGTGCTCACTGGATGTTCAAACATCTATATCATCTGCTCCATTGGATCTCCAAATAGTTATCAACAATCATTCTAGGTTATTTGGATAAATACCTTGTAATACCCCTAGGGTGAACCTCGATTGTAAATTTACATATGATTTATAGGATCATGAGATAAATTTTTTTACACTAGAGTGACTTTGTGATTTAGGCTAGCGACCCTAACAAACATAATATGTAACCACACTTAGATATATATTAATAAATACATCACTACTATATACCAAGTCGAACATAAGAGTATGGGGGCTAGGAATTGAAAGGAAAAAGGGGCTAAGTGAAGGGGTATTAATTCAAGAAATAAAACAATATCACTCCTAAGTCCTAAGAATTGTGATATAATTTTATCCTAAGTTCCTAAGTGAAGGAAGGAATCACCAAGTTTAGACAAAGGTAGTTCCTACAATGACAAGTGTCAAGATAATATCATGCATATATAACATTGGGAAATTAATGTAATTCTAGTCATTCATTCATTCATTATTTCCATCCATCATTTATACCATTTCCTGGAGAGATTCGAAGCTATGAAGCTCATTGTTACGTAATAAATCCTTGGTGGTTTGGGCCAAAGATGTACGTTATCAAGCCAATGGATCATTTTATTTAGGTGAGAAAATTGTTGGGAAATACGTTTCCCTGTGTGTTGGCCTAGTGGGTACTTTAAATATTAGAACATCATTTTGTTCCAAGGGATATAGACATCTAAGACTTCCTGGACGATCTGTTGTTGAAGCCCTAAAAGGGAAGAGGGATAACCAAAGGACCGTTGAGCAGAGAAGGGGTACACTTCATGTACCACCCCCAATTTCAATCCTTATGAACTAGAATTTATTATGTAAATGTGAATTAGGTTGGTGAGTTGGTAAAGTTAAGATGGGGCAATAGTGCATAGGAAATGTAATGCTTCAAATATATTGATAAATACATCGTTGGCTATACGATGGAAAATGACAAGAGTTGTAGGAGGGTAGAATTCCACAAGAGAGGGGGGTAAAGGGGATAAGTGTTTTTTATTATATTTTATTTACCCATTTTGGTCTTAATTTCGAAAGGTTTTTACATGAACTTCTTGGGAACTCCATGTAGTTATTGATTTCCAAGTGACTATATAAAATCCTTTTTGGGATATTTGGGGGTTCACTAATTCACTTTTACACTCTTTCCTTTGGTGTTCTTCTTCATTCACTCTTGCTCATTTGTGTGTTCTTAGTCTGAGCATGGATATTGATGGATCGAGATAGATTGCCATTTCTAGATGGTTGTGAGGAATTATTGATCATTCCAGGAGGGAATGAATGCCTATGTGCATGAGATTGATGGTAGTTATAAAAGAAATTTTAACATTTGAGAATCCTTGGATTTTCCAGCATTGACATTTCATGTACCAGTAGCATTGGATCCCTGGAGAGAAATTGAACTTCTTGAGGGATTCCATGATAGATAAAGGGGTTTATTTATTTGGGTTCTACACGTTGAAGGGGATGAGAGTTTTAAATTAGGATTGTTGTGTGGATGGGAAAACATGAGAGTTTGTTAGATAACTGGTGTGGTTTTAGATTTGTCCTAGGACCCATCCTTGTGGATTGATAGCCCTCGTTCGGGGGTGACAATAATGTTGGCAGTTAATGAACAACATTGTCTATGGTTGGGAGGAACATCCTTGGTCAAGAAGCTAGTTGGTGAATGTTTACTTAAAAATATAAGTGCTCTCTTTGTTTTCTATGTAATGTATTTTCCACTATGTATTAATTGTTATTTCCGATATTCATATTTCTTCGTGCATCCTTGTTGATTATTGTTGTGCCATTTTATTATTTTGGCCATAAATCGAGCACATTAATTTGGATTGAAATGAAACTTATGATTTTTTTCTTTAGAGAGGAGATCTACAAAAGTGCCAAAGAGGGCCATTGTCCAATTCTTCTTGGATTTGTCAAAAATTGCAATAGTGTTTTTTAAATATATGGGTCTAGTTCATTGGTAGTGATCCAGATTAAGCTAAAAATCTTGGAGAAAGTAAAGAAAGAAGACACATAAATAAAACATGAAGAAACTAAATATATCATAAGGGGATTTGAATGGGGATGCAGAAATAGGCCAACATCCACTATTCTGGGCAACTTTTTAGGGATTTTTCAAAAATTCAAAGGAAGAAAAGTGACCATAGATGACAAAACTAAAAATTTTTATGTACTTGAAATTTTATATACCCATTTAGACAATCAACTTTGGTTTATTGAAAATTTTCTATAAGTGCACATATTGTGAGATAGTCAGTTTTGCTAAAAATTGTAACTCTGGAAAAATGGGTCGAAAAGGACAAAGTTGTCATTTCCAGATTGTTGTAGTTTTTTATTGGAGTGCCAAATTGAAAATATGAGAGTTTTTATGGATTATTTGTTATTATTGTTATCTATCTCATAATTTTTTTTCTCTAATTATAGACATAGTTTCTTCTACAATTGACAAAAGTTGACATTTCAATAAAATCACACCAGTGGAGAAAATGCACAAATGGGATGAAAGTGGAACTTTCAGGAAGCCATAACTTTCATATTAGAGATAAGATTGGGGAATGAATATAACTATTGGAAAGATGATTTAGAGGAGAATATCCTAAAATTATTATAATTTGGGGAATTATGATATAATTCTTCATGAATTGAGTAGAAAAAAGACATGTAGTATTAATTGACAGATTTTTACAATATGCATAATTCTAATAAAAATGGTTTATTGCACATTTTGCAGAATTACAAGTATATTTATATAAGTTCAAGAAGAGGATTCGATATTAGAGTCATGGAAGAATGACAAATATTGTGGAAGTTAGCTTAGGAAAAAAAGAGCTACAAGGAAAGAAATGAAAATTGGATAAAGAACACAAGAAGAGTAGATCAAATGGATTATTATTTAACTAGTACATAGTGTGAATGAATTTCAAGGCACAATAGAAATAATCTTCAAATAGGATATGAATCCAATGGGTGAAGAATGTCATTAATGGGAATATAAAGGAAAATTAACACTCTATAGCCTTGAAGGTATATGTGTGTAGATAGTTACAAGCTTTATGTGAAAGAGAAAAAGGATCTTAAGAGGTGATGTGTGGATCATATCTATGTTCCAAGAAAAAGAGTGTTTGGGAAGGATTTGTTAGATATGAATCAACTACTTTTCCTAAAAGTACTCAGAAAAAGAAAGCCACTTCTGATATCAGAGTTCATATTGAAAGCATGATACCAATGTAGAGGAACTGGGGAAAGAATAATCAAGCTTCTTTCACTTGAAAAGCGTCATTGAATGAAAATAGACTTCCACTGGGAAGGGTCTTGAGTGGGAAAAGTATGGCTTCACAAAGAATTGTTAAATGAAGAAATATTATTAATAGATAGAAGTAATGAAAGGGATTTGGAGTGATTATGGTTAAGTTGATTCAAGGATGTTGTGGTAGCAGAGTGATGGAATGTTGTGAGATACCTCGTTCCAAGGTGTTGGAATGTTTCATAAAGGTAAAGTTTGGGTATGACTTCCTAAGATAAGTTGTTATGAATAGAACACATTGGTTGGATTGAAGAATGGCCAAGTGAAACTTGGATATAAGTGTTTAAACCATGGAACAATAGTGAATATGAGTAGAATGGGAGCACACAAGGTAGCAAGGATCTGAAGAAATCCAAGGGAAATCATCTACAACATAAAGAAATAAATAAATAAGTGAAAACATAAATGCACTAGAGTGCATGTTGCATATTGTGAAGTTACAATGCATTTGCATTAGTAGGCACGTTGTCAGTGAATGATTGGTGCATATGGATGTGCATTTGTGCACATGTACATGCTTGTATATGAATATTTCATGCTTGTGGGATTAGAATAGTCTATTGTTATATACATGAAATAATGATGTTACGACAATTGTGTATAACTAATGATGGATTATGTATTCATGAAAAATTATATAGCATGGTTAAATATGTTGATGTTGTTGTTGCTTATGAACTCCATCTATGTGAATACCCATGGGGGTGGTAGGAATGGTGATTAGAAGGATGGAGGTGGAAGCTTGCAAGATTCTACAAATACCAACTGATTAGGTATCATCACAACCTTGCAAGTATGTATTTGATTTCTTTTGATGTTGAAAATAATTGAGGTAAGAATTCCCTCAGTTAATTTTTCAAGATTTAAATTAATATGTAATGGTTGATGACCTAGAGTATGTAAATGTTGTTGATGTTAGAATGCATTTAGATAAAATTTGGTTGCATATTTTGTTATGATGGTTATGGGATCATAACCAGGTTAAATCAAGATATATACTCCTTGTATAGAAATGAATGACGGCCATAGGAATATTCATGTCTGAGACCATGATATGGTTGGATATGGAAGGGATATAACGCTATGTGAGTGCTCAATGGTTTCATTGTCTAGCTATTGTTTTGACTGCAACCCTTTTGTTGACACTGAAGAGAATTTGGGAATTATGTTTCCTCGTGTTGTGTATGGGTTGAAGACGAGGGTATCCAAATAGTCAGGAAAAATTGGGAAGAGTTGAAATGACGTGTTGAGGTGTTGGAATAAACTTTCAACTCCTCATGGTGGAGTGCATGACATAGCTATGTGGTATTACATAGTCAATGTAGAGATGCTTTGTGTAGATGTGGCCATGTGTATTGGCACATCGATTTTTATTTTATTAGTAATTATTTGTTGCATTATGAAAATCTTGCGGTGATGAAAATACATAATGATGAATAATTTCATTATATTTAATATGAATACTAACTAAATAATTATTGTTTGTTACAATTATAAGATCACTTTTTGGATTCGTTGAAAATGTTACAAGTGGTATTAATGGAATTCTTGAATGCATTTTGTGAATGCATGTATATATTTTATAGCATAGAAATGATTATGCTAATCACTGAAATGATGTGAGTATTCTTAACTCATGAAGTTGAGAATACTTCAGGAGTTTTTAGATATTGTAACAAAAAGTTGCAGGTTAAAGTAGTTTCATAATGATGAATTACATAAAATCTCTTTTGAGGGAACAAAGTAATAAAAAAAAATATTGATGGATAGAAGAAATAAAATATTGGTTGATAATACATGTGTAGAGGATGAGGGGTTCATTCCAGTTAATAGTTGGAATAACAAAAGTGATTGAATTGATTTTGTAATCAATTTTGAAATCACTTTGTGAAACTTGGTGATTGTTTCCATGAAAATGTATATTTCTTATGATATGCTAACAATTTGTTTGGCTGAGTGTAAATTGAGGAAATTGTAGGTAGAATGCTCTTGGATATAGTAGGAATGTAATCCCATAAGGAAGACTCATATCTACAGTTGCAAAGCCAAACATTATGAGGATAGCAATCATGCTTGGAAATTTTATTTTCCTATATAAAATAGATTTGAGAAATTAATAGTTACATTTTTTTATGTTATGCTAACACTCTGTTTGGGTGAGTGTAAATTAAGGAAATTATAGGTATAATGGTATTGGATATGGCAAGGATGTAATACCATAAGGAAGAGTAATAGATACAACTGCAAGAGCCAAACATTATGAGCAGAAACCTCATGGTTGGGGAATTTTATTTTCTTGTACAAAACTTATTTGGAAATTGATAATTAAAAATTGTAATGATATGCTAATAGTTGGTTTGGCTTAGTGAAGGATGAGAAAATTGTAGTAAGAATGGCCTTGGGTATGGAACTGCTATGAGCTATAATAAATATTGATTACTACTGCTACAAAAGCCAAACAAATTATGAGCTGGACGCTGATGGTTGGAAATTATATTTTCCTGTATAAAACAAATTGGACATTTATGGTTAGAAATTGTTATGATTATATCTCATGATGATTGCATGTGTGTAATACATATGAGATGTTGTCTATTGAAGCTAGAATATTGGGAATAAGAAGACTTGAAGGAAATCTATCTCAATGGCAGGGCATGGAATGAATAAATTCCAGTAGAATTTTTGCAGCTAGAGTTCTTAGAGCTGCAACTTTCAAAAATTCCTAGTCAAGTGCATTGAAACCCTAGAGAGAAATGGAACAACCTGAGGGACTGCATGGTAGGGAAAGGGGTTCATTTCTTTGGGTTGTGCAGGATGATAGGGAAGGAGAGATTTCTGGTTGGAACTACTATTAAAAAACGCATGAAAAATCTTTCAAACCTTGAAATGAAATCTTTCCTCTTTCTGATGCAAGATGGACAATGCAGCCTTTTGAGAAAAGAAAAAGAAGAAAACAAAAGGATGTTATTTTTTATTTTTCCTTCAAAATTATTTCAATATTAGAAGAAAAAAAAATCCTATGCTAATATCATTTTCTTTTTCAAATAATAATGAAAAAAAATGGAAATAAAGAAAGAGATCTAACTAGCATAAAACTAGTTTTTTTTTTTTTTTTTTTTTTTTCTAAAAATGGAAATAAAGAAAGAGATCTAACTAGCATAAAACTAGTTTTTTTTTTTTTTTTTCTTCTTTCTACCAAAGAAAAACTAAAAAAATATGCTAAAATGAAGAAAAGTTTTTTTTTTTTTATAATTTAAAAATCCAAGGAAAGCACAAAATAAAAGTATTGACTCAAATACAAACTCAAGATTCAAAGATGAGCACAAAAATGACTAGAAACCCAAGATCTTAAGAACAAGACTAGTCGTATAATGATGCAATCCAAGGAATAAAAGGGAGGCAATATAGATACTAATTTTTTTTCCATTAAATATTAAGGCCTTACCAACCTCCTATTGGCCACAAAATGTTTCTGGACCAAAATCCCCAAGCAAGCCAAAACAAGGCTTCAAAAAGGCTTAAAAACAAGAAACAACGTCACTGTTTGGAGGTGTATGTGACTCTCTCCATTATAGGTTTCATATATAAGCTTATTTACATTACCTAGATTACTGTAGGGAGATCTTATGGATATTTTACATGACTTCCCCTTCTATAGGTAGTGTATATACATGGCTTATCCTTCTACAGGTCAGATACATGACCCAAGACTTACGTGTTTTTAAGTACTTATGTACACACTTAAATCCTATATAAGGGTAGAATATGTACATGTATGTTGTCAAAGGAAAATGTGTATACAATTATAAAAACTTGGAAAAATTTGTCATAAATCCCAAAACCCAAAATGCAACAAAGAGACCAAAAGAAATCCAAAGAACACTGGAAAACAAAAAGCAAAGTCGAGAATGAAAGAAACAATTTCTAGAACCAAAATGTAATCCCGAAAGACTCACAGTACCCAAGAATTCCCTATGATACCACAATCCAACTTCTAGAAATCTGAGTAAGAGATAAAAACCCGCTTGCAGAACATTTATGCAATTGTCTTTCAGACAAGTAACACATGTACGCAACTGTGTTCGAGGAAAGTTGTGTATGTACGAAAATGAACTCAAGTAAACCCATGTACACCCAATAAAAAAAAATCAAAGCTAAGACAGGAGGGATTTTAAGACTCAGTAAGGATCAGATAAATCAATATAATGCTAAACGAAGGTTCAAAACATAGAAAAATATTCAAAAATAAATGAAACCAAAAGTACTCCTAAAGACCCAAAAAGGGAGATTCCCTAGTGGAGTCGTCAATTATGTTACGAAAAACTAAGTCCTATGGCTATGGGTTAGGGATACAACAGAGTGATAACCTAAAAGACTACTCTGAGACTCAAATAAATCAATTAAATAAAAGTAATTACTTTGCAATAAATAATTTTCAAAGGAACGAGAAGAGAACAAACCTGGATTTTGATGTTTGATGTCGATACCGCTTGAAGACTTTCTCTCCAAAACTCTTTCACAACAATCCTATGAAACCTGTTTCAAACACATAGAAAAGAAACTACAAATATGTAGTTATTTGATAACTAACTAAACATGATAATTTCAATTCTCATAGTAGATTCAAATCAAGATATATATAATCTATTAAAAACATGAATCAACAAATAAAATGGACTAGAACGAGAGATATTTTATTATGAACAACATAAAAGTTGGTTACATCCTATAACCACTACAACATGGTCCCAAAACAGGGTCCAAGTTCCTCCACGCAAGGCCAAAGATGATAAACAAGACCTTCAAAACTTTGTATTCAAATAGGTCCAAGGAAGGAAAAGGATTTTTTCCCGACAGTATAGGGAGAACACAACTTCTGAAAAAAAGGATTTTTAGATGGGAAGGACAATATCATATGCAAGGGTAAAATGGGACTTGCGAGACTATAATGAAAATTCCAGCATAAGGATTCATTTCTCTATTCTATTTTTCTTCCACCCCAAGGCTCTAATTTATAGTCCTTTTTGTTGGTTTGAGTAGTTATGGACGGGCTACATGAGGTCACAAACTTGAGGAAACCATCAAATTCACCCAAAGTGGGTTGGGATTTATTATTTGTTTGAGACAAATTAACATGTATGTAGGTTTCTAACTAGCTAGGGGCATACATATGCAAGTTTATTTAAGGAGAGTTGTGTACATCAAGTAATATGGGTTTTTTAAAGTATTGTTTTGGGAGGAAAAGGAGGATTTTGGTCCTAAGTCATCATAAGCATATTTGGTGTCAAAATATTCTATAACACATATTTTTAACCCATTATTCAACCCAAAATTGCATGAACCACTAATTATAAGCATCACAACCTATTTCTCTAAGCATCAGAACATGTTTCCCTCTTCCCTAGTGTTCGTCAACTTCAACTCATTTTTGGATGGTGTAATGAAAGAAAATTACATCAATACAATGTGATAAATTGAGACTATTGAGGAACTTTTCTGGCTCCAATCTCCTTGAGACCTTTCTTATCCCTCTCTCAAATGTGGATGAACTAGAAATGAACTTTGAAGGTAGAAGTCCCTCTCTAGTTATATTTTGGTAGGATAAGCCTATCAATAATTGAACATGCATACTCTTTGATTTGCCCTTCTTTTATAGAGTGATGGAGGAGGTTATAAATATAGGTTCAAATATTGGAACCTAATGAATAACATGTCATGCACAGTTCCAAAGCTTAGTATGTATCATGGACAACCTATGCCAATCTGATCTCCTTGCAACTCCATGGACCTAGAACGTTTGAGAGGAAATTTCTTGTTGCACAAGGGAAAAACGCGATTGGTCTCATGTTGAAAGAATATGAGAAGTGACCATGATCAAAATCAATTATTTTTTGGAAATGGCATGTAATTATATAAGGATGAAATCAATAGGTCCTTTATGAGGTAAATGATGACAAATTGAGGTATAACAACTTTTTGTTTTCCTTATTATTAGGTATTAATATATTGATCTCATATAAGGATAGGATAATGTTATATTAAAATACACACACACACACACACATTAAAAAAGTTGGTTTACCTCTTAATGGATGAAAATCACTGAATAAATAATCTTTATCATTGATGAGCATTAAAAACATATTTAATAATAACTAAATAAATGTTTCCTTGAATGCTCGCTTCCCATCATAGTGTTTCCTTGGACATGGATTCTCATCACTTTGATGCAATCCATTGATCATTATCATTTCTCCTTTTTGTTAGTGATTCAAGCAAGTGATCAACCTAGAAATCCATTCCTATGTTTTTCTCTATGTTGCCAAATCTGTGTAGTAATCTATCCTTTGTGTTTCTCCTTCCAGCAAGTAATTGATTCCTCGATAATCTTCCTATTTCCCATTCCTATACTCAAGAATCACATTCATCCCATTATCCCAAAAAGAACAGGACCCACATGACAATGTTTGTAGATTAGTATACAACTTAACAAAATCCTCAACACCTAGTACTCCATACAAGCCTTAAATTTCAACTTTTAAAATCTTTTACAAAGATTCCAAACTTTAATAAAGCCCTTGTATTTTATGATTACCATACTACGATCACACATGAGGGTGATTTTGTTCATATTATCAACCTTGGTGAATATGATCAAGATAATTTCCTTTCTATTCAATGGATAATCCAAGGAGAGCCAGTGGTGACTCAAACCCTCGATGTGAAACCATCTTTTGCACACCTTAGAGCATCATCCAGTCACTAGAGCTCAACCTATAAAAGATGCAGGTGGGGAATTTTCCAATGAGGCTTAGGATGTAATATGTTTTTCAATTCACATCATTTTATTTGCATTTTCTAGCATGTATGATGGATGAAGATGAGGCACCCTACCCTATTGAAATTAGTATGGTTTATAATGAAGTTTGTTCCATAGAATGGTCCATAGTACACTATTTTGGTACATTTTCATATCATTTTAAAGTATTTTTTTCTCTTTATTTTGTGTTATAAGATCATTTTCCACCATGTATGCTCATAAAACTACTTGGCTTAATTTACAACCCTTTCCCTATTTTGACCCATTGCTTCCACATTTTTGTCTAAATGTTTACCCTTTTTAACATTTTCCACTGTCTAAACTAATGGAAGTGTCATGGAGATGTTTTCTTGTGCAATTATCCTTAGGACATATATTTTCCACAAATATTTTTATATTTGGTTGAATCTTTTTGACTTTTTCGAGAGGTATCATGATCTTTACCAACATATAGGGTAGGTTTCATTTCGCCTACATTTTGCATTTATCTGTATCGATAAAATCCTTTCCTTAAGGTCAAACCCATTCATTGTGGAATTATTCCTTCAAGATGATTTGCAAATTTTGTTTACAAATGGTAGAGCTTACCTCTTCATGGGTTCCCTAGTTAGCTCTTTATTAGCCATTTTAGCACCCATGCTACAGTTTTTTCTATAGGCTCAGAACCCCAGTCTAGTCCCTCCATGACTTTACATTGAAGCTTTATATCTTCTTATCATATATTGTTTTCCATTGACCCATGGGGATTCCAAAAATGTGTGTTAATTTGTATTTTCATTGCATATCTACTGCTTGTTCTTTTTGGGCCTAATGTCAGCTTCAACTTACAACAATGTAGAAAATTGTATGCATTCTTAGAAGTTACGATCCTTGCAATAATATCCTTTTATTGACACCTATATCTATAGAGGAAAATCTCCCCCAAGTGTCCATATACCACACATTCTTCCTTGAATTGAGCATAGGTATGTTCATTGCACTTGGAACTAGTTTACTTGCCTACAACACTCATTTCCTCCACTATATCATAGAATTTTTTTTATTTTTTTTTAGGATTTATAATATGAAAAAGAAAAAAAAAGTAAAAAATCCAAAAATAAGGATGGGAATGAGTATTAATATTTTTTACATGGTATATACTTATGTCTCCCTTCAACAAAACACAATCTTATGAGTCTTTACCTCATCATTGGGTTAGTATGGTTTCAGGAGGCTCTTTTTCTAGTTTTCTAGCAAAGTCTCCCCTGGATGGTTACTCTTCCAATCATATGGATTGTTTGTTGAGACTTCCTGTCTCACAAATGTACCCTATTTTATAATCCATCATTCCTAAGTCATGTTTTTTGTCGTGTTTCTATTCAAGGGAAGTCAACATGTGTCACCCATTCTGTAGAAACCTTTTAATTTTCAAGTCAACCTTCCTATGCTAGTTAAGTATCTCTTATCTTCACAAGTATCTTTGTATCCTATTTGTGCTAGTATAGAAGGTCGCCATTGAATTATTTCTAGTGGGTCTTCTCTTATCAACTAGAACACATTTCTATGAGAGTATGATCTAGAGTTGTACCCTAGACCTTTTTAGATAATTAATAGGTGACCTTGCACTCAACAGATGAAAAACCATCATTGGTCACTGAATGAGTGGTTTACCTTGTGTTCCACATAAAAAACCGTTATCACACATAGGGATTTGTGCAATACCTTGGTTTTCATTTGACCCCATTGGTAGACTCCTTGTCATTGGAAGTATTCTTCATCATTGGATACTATTCAGAGTCTCATTTGTGTGTTATTCCATCTAGAATATTCCAAAGTCGTACCTAGATGTGGTCCTTTCCATTTTTTCATTCAAGTCCTTCCAAATATTTGGCCTCCTGTTACCCCACATGTTGGATGATGGAGGATGTCCTAATTCCTTTCTTCCAGTAGATCTCTCCCTATCAACATCAACACATCTTACTCTGGGACAAATATTTAGAGTTATTATTAGTACCTTGGGGCTTGCAGTCATCAGTGGTAGGTTCCCTCGCTATTGAAAATGGGAATACATCAATGTTGCCTGCTTTATAGATTCTATCAGGTGTTCAACATAAGCTCATTTATTCATGCTTGTTATATTGTATTAGGTACCTTGACACCCATTATCATCATTGGTGGGTTGTATCATGTGTTTTAACGGTATACATTAATGGCCAATAATCAAACGATGTATCATTGTGTTCGAATTCAACACATTTACTCACATAGTGTAGAATCGTACCACAACAAATTGTTTCAAAGAATTCAGGTGAAGTATGAGCGTCACATATTTTTTCTCCTATCTGAATTTTGTTTGGTTGTTATATTCTTTGTAGGTAAATTCAAGTCGAGGTGGATCGACTGACGGTCGAAATAGAGGTCTATTGACATCATCAACACTAGGTCAAAGTCAAGGTAGATCGACAACATTGACAATAGGTCAAAGTCAAATATATCGACAGAAATTTGACCAACAAGAGGTCAAAGGGTGGGTGTGAGATGATCCACTAGAGACCGAATGGAGGTCAACTGATAGATGACTGGTAAACCCGACTTGGAGTCGACTGTAACAAAATCCCAAGATTTGTGGTATTCGTGGTGAATGATATGGATGGATTTGTAGCCTTTTTGGGGGTGGCAATATTTAGGGGTTTTCCTGTTGTAAATCCTATAAAGAGGTGTGTTGTTAGGTCGTAAAGGATAATCCAAAATATTATATTGCATGCATAAATCGTAGGTTGTTGGTCATGTATATGTAAGTCAAATTAGCTATTGGGTTGTTCTTTTCTGTGTAAGAGCGTATGATGTCAATTTTTTCATAGGTGTGGAACAAGGTTAGACATGTAACCTTTTACTCTAAATGAATAATACAACAAGAGAGAAGAACACTCAAAGGAATGTTTGTTTTCCTGGTTAAGGGTTTCTAGGGTAAAATATCAGTGTACTTTGTGATTTCTTGTGTCATTTGTGTTCTTGATTAATTTTTTCTTCTCTTCTTCAAGGATTAGTGTGGAAGTGTATTTCATTTCCTAACATGTGGTATCAAAGATTAGGTCTACCCTGACAAGTGATTTATTAGGGTAGTGTTATTTTTTAACTAGTTTATCATATATTGATTTGCAAATATTGAATCTAAGAATTAAACCCTAGGTACAGTAAGAGTCATAAGTCATAAATTGTGTTAAAGATAGCAGTAAAGAATGGAGAATAGTTCCAAAATAGAGATAGAAAGATTCAATGGATATAATTTTGAGATTTGGAATCTTAAAATGGAATATATTCTTGTAGATCGAGAACAATGGACAATGGTATGTATGAGTACCCAATCGACATGCATGTCAATGGAAGAATGGGAGAAACTTGAAAGAAGAGAAATAAGTATGATTAGTCTTTGTCTTACAAATTTAGTGTTGTTGAATGTATCAGGTGAAGTTTCTGTCAAGAAATTGTGGGACAAGTTGGGAATCTTATACCAGTCAAAATCACTAGTAAATAAGTTGTTTCTCAAAAAGAAACGATATCTTCTGAGGATGAGTGACGACAGTTCGATGACTAAGAATTTAAATGTGTTTAATACTGTGTTAGTCCAGTTATTATTTGTGTATATTAAGATCACTGATGAGGAGAAGTGTACCATCCTGTTATGTTATTTTCCAAACTCATGGGATAACTTAGTCGTGTCTATTGGGATTAACACAACCACACTAGTACTAGAGGACATGGTTACTTCTCTAATTTTGAAATAAATGAGAAGGAAGAACATGGAAGGATCAACCAAATATGATCTGGTAGTGAGAGGTCAATCGATAGAAATAGATAAAGGAAGATTATACAGTAGAAATTTTAAGTTTAAGGGTAGATATAAATCCCCGATTTAGTGAACGTGAAGATGATGGAAATGACGTAAAGTTGGGCATTATAAAAAGGACTATAAGTTGAAGGAAACAAAATTCAGTGATGAAATCGATGAGAAGCATTCGACTGAGAGAAAGATGACCTTAGACAAGGGAGGTGATGTGTACCTAGCGTCGACTAGTACATAGTCGGATCAAGATGTTTAGTTAATCAAATCAGGAGCATCCTATCATATGACACCACATAAATAATGGTTATGTGAATATGATGGGGGTGATGTGTTTTTGGGGGATGAATTGACAACCAGAATTGTTGGACGTAGAAGAATCCAACTGACACTATAGGATGGGAGTAAAAGAACCCTTCCAGGTGTGCTACACATTCCAAATTTTGCAAGAAACCTGATATCTATCAGCAAGATGAGTGATGCAGGTCTGCATACTCTATTTTAGAAGGATCCATGCAAGATGGTTAGAGGTGCAATGGTATTAATGAACAGAGTTCGTATTTGTACCCTATACAAAATATTAGGGAATGTTGATTTGACTGGATGCAACAACATCATTGCTCTTGAAATCAACTCGACTTGATGTTGACACAAATTGACTTGACTTGAGCTAAGTTAGTTGAAATAAAATCAACAAGACATGATGAAATTGACCTGACCAGGCTATGGCACAAGAGGATGGGACACATTGGAGAAAAAGGACTTCAATATATGCAATGAAAACATGTCATCGAAGGTTTTCGTGAATGTGGTTTAGAAATCGAATTTTGTGAACATTTCATATATGGGAAACAAAGTTGGGTGAGGTTCCCATCTAGAGAGACAAGGGAAAATGGGATTCTAGAACTGGTGCATAGTGATGTATTTGGCCTAGTTACAGTTCCTTCAGTTGGTGGATCCTTGTATTATGTCTGCTTCATATATTATTTTTCCAGGAAGACATGGATATATTTCCGGAGGAAGAAATCAATGGTTTTCGAGAGATTTAAGGATTTTAAATCTCTTGTGGAAAACCATACATACAAGAGGATTAAAGTGATGAGAATTGACAATGGTGGTGAATTTTGTGGAAAGGAATTTGTTCATTTTGTTAAGCATTGCAGCATAGCAGGAAAAAATACCACACCATATACCCTACAAAAAAATGGAGTTGTCGAGAGAATGAACCTAACGTTGATGGATAAAGCAAGGAGAATGCTCAGTGGTAATGAGCTCACATAAGAATTCTGGGTGGAGGAGGTAGAGACTGAAAAATATCTAGTGAAGATGGTTCCTTCATTGGTGCTAGTCGACATGACTCCAAATGAGGTATGGTCGGGTAAAAATCCTTCAGTGGCACATATCAAAGTCTTTGGTTGTGATGCATTTGTGCATGTTCCCAAGGAAAAAAGTAGCAAGCTAGACAAGAAGGTAGTCAAATTTATTTTCATCGGATAAAAAGAAGGAATGAAAGGATATAAGCTCTGGGATCCTGCATCAAGGAGAATAGTGTACAGTCTAGATGTGGTATTGAGAGAAGTTATATGTAAGTATGAGCCTAAGAAAGTGTTCAGACCAATAATAATCCTGATATGGTGCAGTTTGAACCGAGGAACGAAGAAGATAATTCAGATGAGTTGACTGAATCTAAGGAAGAGGTGGAAAAATTGACTTTGGTGATAAGGAGGTCATAAAGAAAAAGAAAACTAGTCGAAAGGTATATTCTTCCTGACTTATGTTCCACATTCATGTTAATTTCCATCGACGATGGGCCCAAGTTGTTCGGTGAGTCAGTCAATTCAATAGAAGGTAAACTTTGGAAGGACACCATGGTCGAAGAGATGGAATCCTTGTACAATAATGAGATGTGTGATTTAGTCATGTTACCTAGTGTAAGAAATATCATGAGTAGAAAGTGGGTGTTCAATAAGAAGATGAATGTCGTAGGACAAGTCGAGAAGTTCAAAACTCGACTGGTAGAGAAAGGGTATTCCCAAGTCTAGGGAGTCAACTTCGGTGATATTTTTTCTCATGTTGCAAAAATAACTTCCATTAGAGTACTAATGACTCTGGCTGCAACATTCGATCTAGAGATAGAAAAAATGGATGGGAAGACAACGTTCCTACATGGGGACCTGGAAGAGGAAATCTACATGAAACAACCTGAAGGATTTGTAGTAAAGGGAAAGCAAGAGTTCATGTGCAAACTCAAAATATCCCTTTATGGTCTAAAACAATCACCAAGGATGTGGTACAAGAATTTTGACACATACATCCTTAGTTTGGGATTTGTGAGAAGCAAATCTTATCACTGTATATATTCCAAGGAAGAAGGTGGGCATTTCATATATGTAGCTTTGTATGTCAATGAAATGTTGCTAATTGGAAACAACATGGACGAATTAAAGGAGGTGAAGAAGAAGATATACTCCAAGTTCGACATCAAGGATCTCAGTGCAACTAACTTAATTCTAGGAATGGAGATTAAGAGAGATCGAGCCACTAGAAAGATCTGGTTGAATAAGATGAAATATAATGAAATAGTTTTGAAATAATTCAACATGCAAGATTGCAAACCGGTGAAGGTGTCAATTCCCATGGGAGAAAGGATCATTGCTAAATAGTGTCCAAAGACACAAGAAGAAATAGAGGACATGGAATGTGTTCCCTATGCAAGTGTGGTATGTAGTATAATGTATGCGATGGTATTCACTCGACAAGACATTGCCCATGTAGTGGGAGTTTTGAGCAGGTACATGTTGACAATTGAAAATGAGCATTAGAAAGTTGTCAAGAGAGTATTCAGTTATTTGTGTGGCACAAAGGACTATGCTATATCCTACCAAGGAAAAATTGGAGGTGAAAGTGGTAAATTAGATGTACATGGATTTTTCAATGCCAACTGGGTTGGAGATATGGATCGACAGAGGCCAACCAATGGATATGTCTTCAAGATGTTTGGTGGAGTAATAAGTTGGATAAGTAAGTGACATGTGGTTGTAGCCTTGTTGAAAACAAAATTTGAATACATGGTGGCCACTCATGGAAGGAAATAATCGGTATGGCTTCAAATATTGTGTTCAAGAATTGGATTTGAGAAAAGAGCTATGAAGGTAAGTTGCGATAGTCAAAGAACAATATTTCTAGCAGAGAAACCTACTTATCATTCAAAGACTAAGCATATTGATGTAAAATACCATTTTGTAAGAGACATGGTGGAAAATAACAAGGTGCTACTGGATAAATTAGACATATTGGAAAACATAGCAGAATCATTGACCAATTATCTGAGTGTTCTGAATTTCTCTTGGTGCAGAGAGGAAATGGGCATTGCTTCCTTGAGTCTATGAACAAAAGTTCTGGAATATCTTGTTTCAGGAAAGAAGAAAATAAGTGGGAGAATGTTGGGTTGTTATATTCTTTTCAATTAAATTTGAGTCCAGGTGAATTGAATGACAGTTGAAGTCGAGGTAGATCGAAAACATTTGCATCAGGTTGAAGTTGAGGTAGATCGAAAACATCGACATCAGGTCAAACTCTAAGTAGATCGACAACATCGACGACATCGACAACAAGTCGAAGTTGAGGTAGATCGACAACAAGTTGAAGGTCGAGGCAGTCGACCAGGTAAATTCAAATTCAAAGATATTGAAGGAAAATCAACCAACAAGAGGTCAAAGTGTGGGCGTGAGATGACCAAATAAAGACCAAATGGAGGCAAAATGGTAATCAACTCATAAGCCCAACTTGGAGGTGACTGTAAGAGAATCCTGAGATTTTTGGGGTTTGTATACAATGATATGAATAGATCTGTAACCATTTTTTGGGCGCCAATATTTAGGGGTTTTCCTATTGTAAAGCCTATAAAGAGGCATGTTGTATGGTCATAAAGGCTAATCAAAAATATGCTATTGCATGTGTAAATCGTAGGTTGGTAGTCATGCATATGTAAGTTGAATTGGCTACAGGGTTGTTCTTTCCTGTGTAAGAGGGCATGATATCGATTGTGTCTTAGGTGTGGACCAAGGTTAGACATGAAACCTTTTATTATGAATGAATAATACAATAAGAGAGAATAACGTGCAAAGGAATGCTAACTTTCATATTCAAGGGTTTCTTGGGTAAAATATTAGTGTACTGTGTGATTTCTTGTGTCATTTACATGCTTGATTAAATTCTTATTCCCTTCTTCTAGGATTAGTGTTGAAGTTCCCTGCATTTCGTGAAAAAATTGATTGTACCACCCTATTTGACATTGGTACTTTCATAGGCTCTGTTTGTTCACTCTATTGGTTCTAGATGTCCTTTATTTGATTCTGAGACATAGATCCATTGTGTACCCATTCGTGGCTATGATATACATTTTGGCATGGATCCACTGTGTATTTTCTCATGGCCATGATTTCTACTTCTATATATCACATGGATCCATCGTGTATACTTGTCATGGCCATGGAAATCAGTTATTCTTTCATTACTCGTGAGTCTTTAGTGTACTTGATTTGGTGTCCATGCTTACTATAACACCCTGTTTCCCCTAGTTTGTAAATATAACTATATGGGCCAAGGAAATATGCAAACGTAAAAGTGTGAATATTTGATTTGATGGACCTTGTGTAGAAGGTCAACGAATGTAAATTATGTTATTTTAATAGAAAACGGCTACGTGTTGCATGACTATTGAAAGAGGGGATGTGCTAATAAAGACCACAAAATGTTGTGAAAGGTGGTGGAGGGGACCAGGAATGGTTGTGTTAACCTCCACCAAACTAGTACCATGCTGGAATTAATTTGCTCAAATCATAACAACCCCATGACCCAGGAATGAATTACAGTTGGGCTGGTAGGTGGGAATCCCTCCTCAAGAGTGATTGAAGGGATGGGGCAGACCACCCATCTATAAGGCTTATGGACCTGACAACGGATTCGAAATTCAAGCCACATGCAATCTTGCAGAAAAAGGCAAGAAAGGGAGTGTGGTGGGCAGGGGGAGAGCTGCGAAGAAAAAAGAAGAGATGAGAGAGGAAAATATCGGGTTCAAGGAAGGACTGAAAGAGGAATAGTGAGTTATGATAAAAAAAAAATAGATATTGAACCAGGAGAAGGAGAGTAACCTTCATCCTTATATATTTTTTGTATTTGGAGAAGGAGATTAACCTTAATACCTAACTTTCGTTGAGCTGGAAGTAAGAGATTGAATCTCAAATCATCATGGCTTAAGCTCATGGGTGTCTAGTGATAAATCCATTAGGAGTGACTGAGCCTATGGTTGGGTGGAAACGAGCACCCCTTTCAAAAGTCGCATCACACTCTATGGTTCTGATAAGTGTTTTCTTGCCTTTTGTTTGAATTTTAAATAATGGATGCATGCAAGTATTTACATTTCTATAAAGGTTTCCTTCTCTGTATTAAATGATTAAGTTATGAGTATGTGTTCCTTTCCTTGAGAACCTATAATTCAACTTGAATTTCCATATGCCCCAGTTTAATCACTCAAAGGTACTTTCCCCAGGAATTTACATCGTTGTTTCGAAATCAGAGTAAGCCTTTAGGAATATCTACTGATTTGGTAACTTCACAAGTTACCTTGCCTTGATTAAAAGCTTAAAACTCTGTGATTTGGGAAGGTGTTCCCTTCAGACCAGTAGTCTAGGAGACTCTGAACTTGCACATATTTCCTTAACCAAAAACTTGACTAAGAGTGGGGATCATAGCCCCAAGGTTTTATGAAGATCCACATGACCTGGGTATAGGATCTTTAGATGTCGAGGCTCTAAGATGTCAAGTTGTACAAAGGTCAAGTTAAACCCTGCAATTGATATGCATCATCGATATATGAATGGAGATTGAGGGTGGGGAATCACTGTGGAGCACGAAGGTGAAAATAGCGGACGTACTAGTTTGTGTCCCACAATTCACCCTTTTCGTTGATCTCGCCAGGCTAGAGGATCAACTATACCGGTTATAATATAATCGAGTGAGCACTTTCCAGGTTGTGGAGGTCAAAATCCCCTCTAAAGAACTCTCATGTTGGGACCCTGCAATTCCTGTGAACCGTCGATTGTCGTTGAACTTCGATCTGACTTTGAAGCAATCCCTGAAACACAAGGAGTGCATGGGACAAAGAAAATATTCAAAGAGATCAATCTCACAAGAGATAGCACTTTTAGGAGCGCAGATGAAATCCAGGAGATGGGCCCATAGGAGGAGCAAACGTCGAATCCTTTGAGCACTTAGAAAACCATCTAAGTTGGAGTAAGTCAGAAGCTTAGGAGGAGGAGTGACAATGCTCGTTGGATCACATCGTAGATGCTTAATAACCATCTGATATAAACAAGGTGCATGAACCTTAGTACCTTACAAACGCGGGAGAAGATGACTTACCAAATTTTCGATGTCCCAAAGTAGTTTGGGATCATCCATCATCGATAGGGACATGTGGTGATGGATCATGGACTCTGGAGAAATCTGTTCAAGGGTTTTCAGTTAAAAGTTGAAATTCCTGAACCCTGAAGACCTGAAGTGAATCTGGACCACCCGATCTAGAGGGAAATGTGGCGACAGATCGTGGACTTCAGAGGAATCTGTTCAAGAGGAGGAAAGTTTGAGACTTGATATTTCCGAAGCCCAGAGAGCCAAAATTCTGAAGTAAATCTCACTCGACATTTCAGATCCACAACAGGATCCATCATCAGGACAAAAAAGCCTGAGGAAAAATAAGAGAGGAGGTGAGATCGGAAGAGCGTCGTGTAGGGAAAGAGTGTA
>CBVK0100923342.1:0-17298 GCA_900067695.1 Picea abies | reverse complement strand
TAAAAATTAAAAAGTGACTGCTGTTTCTACTTACCCTAATATTCTAACAGTGGCTCTCAAGGGTATAAAGATCCATTTGACAACAAGAGTTTGAAGTTCGCAGTGGTGGGCAGGCCACAGTTGTTTCAGTTTCAAACCTATTTCATGATCTTTCAACCTCATGCACCAAAGCATCCAGCCATAAGTCACAGGTTCCCATGTTCTTCCAGCTCTTATTGTTTTTCTCACCATATATTTGTGTATGTGACTAGATACAGCCAGGGAGTGCAGCAATGTTTGTGCAGGTTGTTTTTGGAACCGGCCATCAAAGCCCTGTTTATTTGATGATTCGATGAGTAGCACTAATGAGTGGTGCAATGATGACAATAAGATCAATGATTACATCGTCCCTGTCAACCTTTGGATTGAAGAAACGTACAGTAGTACAGGGGAATGGTGGCATTCCTTCGCATTTCTTCTACATGGCGATCATCCCATTGCAGGATCTTGCCAAGATGCAGCAGAAGCCCCGACATATACTTCCTCCAGGTTTGATGTTTCATTGTTTTGGATGGCAACCAAGCACACAGGTAAAACCCACAGTAATGATGAACTTAGTCGTTCATTACATTGGATATATGATTTTACTTGACATGTTCTACTTCTTTGAGTAGAGTAGGATTAGGAGGAATAAGCTCTCTATTATGAGCATTAGATTAGTTTAAAATTTAAATGTTTGTTTTATTTTATCGCAATTTCCTTTTGTTAGCATAGTTTGTGTTATTTCTTTCATTGAGTATTGTTATTTCCATTTCTTAGATTAGAGATTACATTTTGGTTTTAGTTTATTTCCTTTCTACTTTAGTTTATTTCCTTTCCAGGAAGGGATGAGACCTCATGTCCTATTCCCTTTCCTAGCATTTAATGCAAATTTTGTGAGAAAGTGTTTCAGGGATACAGGTATTGAGATTATGAGGTTCTCACGCACTCCCGAGTAGAGCATGTGTCCCGCAGTTGGAGCCAGTTGTTACCTCCTAGGAGGTACCATATATTTTTTCATGGCAACACCATTGTAAGTCTGAGACAGATGCAAGTCATAAGCCTTGTAGGCCATGTGGAAGATTATGTATAGGGTATCTTAGGCCTTTGGCAGTCGGCCATGCCCGGTCCCTCTAGTCCCCACTCTTAATTCTTTTTGTCCTGGATAGGATTGGAGGCCTTGAGATGGATCTATTAGGACACATGGTTTAGGGGAACCATTGGTTTTGTAGGGGTGATCGCACTATGTAGGGTTTGTCATGCCCATGGTTTTATGTGCACCCGTCTTCCTGACATGGTTATGTTTTATCGAGCCTGTATGCATCTCCTTGGCCATGGTGCAGTATTCATTTACAGTTCTCAACATGGCAGTCTCACAATTCACGATTCCCAAGATAGTTTACGGATCCCAATGCACGGGGTCCCGGGACCAAAAATACAATAGAGGATCAAATTGATCGTTATCATGTGTACTTGACATGCCACGTTGAAATTTTGGCACAAAATAAGGTTTTTTAAGGAAAAATCAGCAGTCAAAGGGTGACGCAAGCACATTTACGAGTAAAAGTGGAAAAAGGGTCGTTTCACAACACGCAAGAATGGATATGATATCAAAGATGAAGAGAATCACGTTACGGAAAAAACGCAGGTCTCAAAATCCATCAATTCAGCTATTTTTACATGGTTCTAGAAATCAAGCCCAAAATTAAAGGTGGGGGGGGGCTCTTATCGTAGTCGTTGGGAAAACTTTTTCCAAGTTATAGTGGAGTTGGGGGTCAAATTATGGATCATTGGCACATTTCAAGTTGGTCGTGAGTTTAAGCAAGCGAATCGTGGACAAATAGATTAAATCGACCTCACCAAGACAGTCGTTAAGTATTAAGTGATTCGTTGGGTCATTCAAGAGAGTCGTGGGCCTTATCATGCAAGTTGTTAGCAATTAAGTTAGTCGAGTGGATCAATTAGGGGGATCATGGGATGGAAAATTAGTCGCTAGCACCTTTTCTCACTCAAATCGGCCCCTCAATTCAATAAAATCGGCCCCTTTTTCTCATAATCGATGCTCAATTAAATTAATTCGGCCAAAAAACAATTCAACCCTATTAAATCAAAGTCGTTGGGTCAACTAATTGGAACATTGGCACCTTTCCCAATCAAATCATGCCTTAGTTAATTGATTCGTCCCCAACCTCAATTAAATCAACCCCACAATAAATTAAATCGGTCCTTTTCTACATAGTCGTGGGGTTTAAAGTAAGTGATTGGTCAAACATTAGAGCGATTGATCAAAATTTTCTTAGCCGTTGAGCACCCCCATGCATATCGATGCCAAACCAAGTCAGTCGATTATTTTTCCAAGCTGAACATTGAATTCTGAGGGATCTGCCATATCAATCTAACCACCAACATCCCCAAGACAGTCGTTGGACACTTTTCGTGTCAAAGTTGAGCATTTAAATGAAAGTTGGGTCAATAAAGTGGAACATTGGAGGTAAAGTCGTTTGCTCACCTTTTCAAGCAATCGATCCTCATCCCCCCTAGTTGTTGTCTCTCTTGGTCAAATCGAACCCTTTGTGGGTAATTTTCATTGTTTAAAAATTATTTTCTACTGTAAATGACTTAGTCTCCAAGATGTGGATGACAAGTCGAATAATTTTGTGAGTGGTTAAACTAGCCATTACAAAGCAAAGTTATATAAGGCTAGACCCTCTCCCAATTATGTTGCGGTTGAACTATGAGATCATTATGCCATAATAAATAACTTTTTCAAGTGCAAACTTTTTGGGTTGGGTTGATTATTCTATGCTTTTTCTTCTTGGCTCGTTTTAATTGTGCTTCATAGAATAGACACAGGTATTTCCGGATTAGTGCAAGACGATTGGGTTGATCCATTAAGGGGCTACACAGTCACGTGGAAGGAGAGGTCAAGGTGCTAGACTTCATCTCATCCTTTTGTTGGTGTTGGGTGTTTATCAAACCCAAGTGTTGGACAAATCCTTATTGGGGGTCCCTTCAGCAAGGGTAAGATTTTACTCGGTGCCATAGTTAACCCAATGGTTGAAGACCGTCTCCATTGAGGGAGCTTTCTTGACAGAATGCAGAAGCTTTTACCACTATTCTAGACTGGATTGGGTGCGATAGTCTCTTCGACTCCAAATCCATTCTCTAGTCTTTTTTTTTTTGTTTATAAAAGATAAATAATACAAAAATAATTATCTAGCTTGTGCTTAAATTTTTATCTTACTGGCTAGTAGATCCTTGGGACTTGATACTAAATCCATCTTTATCCAAGGAAGATATTATCTACCCTCTTATTTTCTACACTTTAAAATCATATTTCACGAGGGTATTGTAAGGCGTATTTGCAGATCTGAGTTTATTACAGCAAATCTATCCACAGATCCGGCAAGAAACCTCTCTAAAGGGTTTGAACAAGTAAGTACATTCCATTTGTAACCCTTTATTTTTATTCCAGATCTGATTTAATAGTTTATTATCGATTTTCTGCGGTATAAATAGATATTTCCAGCCATTATGCATCATAATTCATCGCTGGAATAAATTTCTGGGTTTTGACCTTAGGGGGATTTGAACCCCACTCTCTGCAAATAGTTTCCATATTGCTGGAAACTCCAATATACTTGCAGATCTGAAGCTGTGGGCTACTAATATTGTTATTAACTCTTTGCCCAAGCTTCCCCATCCACAGATCTATCGACCTCGTGCGTTGCCACACTTGTGGGTGGTTCCAAAGGGGCATTTTGCTTGTTGTTTTCTGCGTTTTTTGCATGTTTTGCAGATCTGAAAGTACAGAACAACAAGATATTTGTCTACCTATAGCCACTTATCCAACGGTAAATTGACAAATTCATCTTGTACTTGGTAAGGACATTTATCACTCATCTTTTGGTGTTATAATAGCTTACTATTTAAATTTTAGAGGATTGAGTGATTTTAGTTTGCTGGTCTATGTTTTTCTTCAGTTTAATTTATCATTTCAGATCAGTAAAATCAAGAATTAACTCCTACTGTCACCTTAGATATCAATAGTAGGCACTGGTCTACTTATCTTGGGTGAAGATTTGTTTTCTTTGTTTAGATTATGGAAGCCTCCCGTAGCCTTTTATAGGAGTTTGGCTTAAAGGGTGGGGATTTGTGCCGAGGTGACAGTGGGCATTTATCTTGTGGGGTACCACCTTAGCTCCTCAAGAGGACCTTAACGAGACCACTAAATCGATCGGTAACACGCCCAATAATGAGATGTGTATGGGGTTGGATAATGAGCCCATCCTTCACCTCTATGAAGTGCTCAGCATAGAAGGCCATCTTTGGACGTAACCCAACCTGGGGGTTTGTCCAAGTGACCTGCACGAACTGTCTGTAAATGTCATCCCTGATGATCCTGTTCAACTCCTGCCTGGTACGTAGGAGGTGGCCAGGTGTATCCATGGAGTATCTGAATGGAGGAAGCCAATCCATCGAAATATCAACAGACTCTAGACGGCCTGAGACCCCTGCAAACCAACATCTAGTGCGACCATGAGGACTAGATAAGGAAATGGACTTCGATGAGTGGTAGGTCAGATACGGGTACCAATCTCGGTTCATTGCTAGATCGACAAAACTCCAAATGCAGTGTAGAAGTGAAACCAAGAGAAAAATAGTCTCAAGCTGGAAGGGTCGGGCACCAAACTTTGCAAGGATGATGTGCCGGGGTACTGTCTGCTTGCATCTGATGATGCATTGAAGGAGAAGGATATACACTCGCTTGACTGAAGCCCAATTAGCCTCCAGTAAACAAGGCCCCCAAACCTCTGAACCATAAAGAACTGTGGGACGGATAAGGGAATCCATAAGAATCATCTTGGACAGAATGTTCTGAAAATAGTGTCTGAAACAATGTTAATAATTATTAATCAATTGCTTGATGTTGATTTGTTTTGTATTATGGGTGTTCCAAAATCTTTGGCTGAGATTGTTGTCTTGTTGATCACAAGAGATAGTTATGTTATTGCACAGAAGCAAAACACTTAGTAGTGAAGGCTATCGATTACCAATTGTTTGCATGACACTTGTACATCTTGTGTTGATGGCATAATGTGCTGGTGTGTCCTTGATCATGAATGTGTCAATGTCTTGTGGGAGGCACATAATGGTGTTGTTGGTGGAAATTACCGTGGGAAATTAACCGTGTGGAAGATCCTACAGTTTGTATTATGGTGGATGAATTTATTTTGAGATGCTACCGATTATGCTAAGGTCTATGATTTGTTTCAGCACCTGGGGAAGCCTTTTTTTTTCTGAAGGAAAAATTCCTTATATTCGATATTCCTAAGAGAGAAATCAAAATATACATATGACTGTCCAGTATGGACTCAAAACCTATCTAGTGTTGTCTGCACTGTCTACCAAGTCAAAGCATATTACAGTGTTCTCGTAGTGTCTTGTAGACCCTCATTCATCATGAACTTCAAAAGGGAACTTACTTCCTGTGAGATTTAAAGGGTCTCACAGTAAGCTTTACATAAGATAAAAATAGACCAAAAAATCTTGTTATCGGATAACCAGTTGTTAATACAATGTTCTTTCTGAAGATTTAAAGAGAGTGCCTCCTTTGAATTTAAGTTCAGTTAAGGTATCCTACTGCAAGAGCAAAGCTTTCTTGCATTTGGTACTTGTGTTGGAGTGCCATTTAAAAAATGAACAGATGATTTTATTGGAAGCATTGGTTGTCTTGCTCGATATTTTGGAGCAAGGTACATAGTTACAGATATGGATTATCTGATTCACTTGCCAGAGGCTACTCTTTCTAAGGACTATTTAGCTAAGACAACAACATGCTTCATCTTTGAGAATATTATTACTCGCTTTGGTTGTCCTAAGTGCTTAACCAATGAGCAAGGTAAGCATTTTCTTAGTCATTATTATTTCACTAACTAAGGAATTTTAATTCCAACACCATAATAGTAGACCTTATCATCCACAAGCCAGTGGGACAATGAAAGCCTTTAATAAGATTTTGGAACAGGGGTTAAGTAAGGTGTGCATTGTAAACAAAGAAGAATGGGATTAGTGGGTTCCAACCATGTTGTGGGCTTATTGCACTACAATAAAACCATGGAGCAAGATGTTGTCTTGCTTGCTAAATTTATTGTTCCCAGTTTGCACATTACATTTACCTCCTGAATGAATGGGGTAAATTTCTTACAAGAATGCTTGTATGAGCTTATGGCGATTGAAGAGGATTGGTTCCTTGCAAGGTTTCACTAGAGTATTGAGAGGAATTGCTAGAAGACTTGACATGATTGGAATATCAAGACGAAGACCTTTGTGCAAGGTGATTTGGTATTGTTATACAATAATAAGTTTCTTAAGCATCCAGAGTAGTTGAGTATGCATTGGCTGGGACCATTCCACATTATTGATATTCAAGATTTAAGCATAGTCAAGTTATCTCAATTGGATGGTATGCCTATGAATGTATGGCGTTGCCTTGAAACCTTTTGTTACTATACAACATGTTTATCTACCTTTATCTTGGGTGGGGGGATTCTTGTATAGTGTACAACTGTTGTGTTAGTCAATTGCCACTGTTTGATTGTTAGCATGTTTTTTAGATGAAGTTCTTATATATTTTTTAACACCTAGGAACTACGGTCCTAACATCTATGGTTGCTTGGAGGATACAATTAACCTTTGTGGTCGATGAGGGGTTGGTTGCTATCATTTGTTCAGTGACCAGTTTATGCCATGTTTGGTTTTCGTTGTTCGAAAACCTTGAAGAATGAACCTATGTAAGGCCTCATTTGTGAAATAAGTTCTAAAATAGACAATTAACATGTTTAGGTTTAATTTTCCAAAAGGGTGATTTGAATTACATCATTATGTAATTTTTCATCTATCTTGGTACTTTCTAGGTGGAAAAATTGGAGGAATTGGATTGCAAGGCCCATTTTAGCGGCAGGTTTGGAGATTTGAGGTCTAGAACCTTCCAAATCCATTTTAAGGCATAAAACACATTTTTTTGCACTCAAAACTTTTCAAGCATAGCTCCTATCCCCTTAACATTGTTCTACACATTGATACATTTCCAGTGGTGCAAAAACCGCCTAATTCAGAGCTTGTATGTGGAAGTTATGCCTCTTGCAAGTTGACCTACCTTGTTGACCATCATGGTACGAGTGGATGCCATGTTAACCCTCATTACTCACACATGTGAGGTTGGACATGTGTGGACTTTCAAGAAGATTCTAGAAGATCCAAAATGTTATCAACTTATCACTAGTTGAGAGTTGAGGATGCAAAAACCCTAACCTTGGATGACTATTTGGCCATTAGGAAGAGAAGGGGTTCCATTATTTTGTATTGTACTTCTTCCATAGTTGAGAAAAGAATCCAAGGAGTGGGATTTGAGAACATAACAGAGGTAGGAAGAAGAGTCTGTAGTAGCCATTCATGCCACAGAGTCATAGGAAACTACATAGTGAGTGCCCCTTTCTTTGTAATTGCATTTTCATAACCGAAGAAAATAGTGTAGATCATATGCCTCACCTTATAGCTGGGTTTTCTCTCGTATTGGGTTTCCCAAGATATATATTGTGTTCATTTGTGTGGATGATGTGTATATTTTCCATTCTTTCATTTTCGTATTCATTGATTTTCATAAATCTGAGCAAAAAACTAGTAATAATTAATTTGAGATCTAAGGAAAATAAATTGCATAATCTAAGATTTTAGAATATTATAAGATCTATTGTGACGAATTGTTCCAATGGAAAATCCACGTCAGTTTATAGATCATGTTGGTATCAAATCAATTTTATTTGGGGCATTTGTGGAAAGTTGTAGGATCTAGGAGTTGGCTTAAGAAGGAAGTTACAAAACCCTAGCCATGGAAGATGAGTTTGTTCATAACAACCCTCGTGATGCAGTGAAAGAGAGATTTTCAAGGCTGGAAGAGCAAGTTGATGATATCTCTCGCAACATGGATCTCCTCATGGTGGTGCCAACGAACAAGTTCAGACCTTTCAAGGAGGTTGTTGGCTCTAACTCAACTGGATCGAATGAGAAATCAACAGATAGTAGAGATCCAAAAAGGAGTAAGAAAAGGGCCCTTAAAATAGCAAACAAATTCCAGTGCCATCACTCCTTCACAACCTCTATTCAAAATGGAAGTGAAAGTGGAAATCAAGCCCTACCAAGGTGAGATTGATGATGTTAAGTTGAATCATTGGTTGCAATAGTTAGAAGTGTATTTCAGTTTCCATAATATAGATGAAGAGTAGAAGAATTCATTTGCTTGACTGAAACTAGAGGGACATGCACTAACATGGTGGGAAAGCCACATGGAAACACAAAGGTTGGAGGGTGGTCCATGAGTAACTAAGAGGGAGTATTTTAAAACCCTCATCAAGTACCAATTCTACCTTATTGGGTATGTAGAGGACCAATGGATCCATTGGCATCACTTCTCTACCTTATTGGGTATGTAGAGGACCAATGGATCCATTGGCATCACTTCCGACAAAGGCAATGGCAGAGCGTGCAAGAGTACACCACCAAATTAAAAAATATGGCGATAAGGTTGGGTGTCTCTCCTAAGAACCCAAACATACTCCTCAAATATCTAGGAGGTCTACATAGTTGTTAGAGAAAGTGATGCTCTTCAAACTAAGGACCATTGATGAGGCTTGTGTGTAAGCACAGTATATGGAAAATAGAGGCCATAAGAAAGGACAACCAAGTGGTTCTCAATAGAAAGACCACCAGAATGCTTCCAAGGAGGGGAAGGAGAAGTGGAAAGGAAAAGACAAGAAGACAACAACCACTTCACATGAGTACAAGGATCCAAACAAACACAAAAGCCATTGCAATATCAATGGTCACACCGAAGATAAGTGTTGGAAGCTACATCCAAAGTTGAATCCAAAGAACCACAAGAAGGATGCCAAGAAGAAGAACATGCTAGCCGTGGATTCAAGTAACTAGATAGAGAGCAACTAAGATGTAGATGAAAAGATTGTCCGCAGTACAATGCAGAAGGAGGTGAACCTATGTAGCCTCCATCCCAAGGAAGAGAAGGAGATGACTAAACTCTTCATTATCAAGATCCAGGTCAAGAAGACAAAGATGGATGCTCTATTCGATTCTGATTCACAGGCCAACCTCAGAGCAAAAATCTAGTCAGTAAGCTTGGATCAGAAGTTCATGACCATTCTCACTGATATCCATTGGGATGGGTAAATAAGGATGCAAAACTCAAGGTCACTAAGCAGTGTAAGATCAAATTTGAAATAAGTGCAAACTATATTAATGAAGTGTAGGTAGTCGTAGTACCACTTGTTGTGTGTGGTGTAGTCTTTGGAAGCCCCGACATGTACACGAGGGATGCAATCTTCATGAGGAGAGAAAACTAGTATTGCTTGATCAAGGATGGGAAGTCCTTCATCATCAATGCACACACAGGTAAATTCAAGATCTCTTTGGTAAGTGCTAACCAAGCTGTCAATTGGGTCTAGCTTGGGTGGTTGGGAGGAATGATTGTTATCCTCCCCAATTGGGTCTAGCTTGGGTGGTTGGGAGGAATGATTGTTATCCTCCCTACCTTGATTCTATTCTCACTAGTGACATGTTGATACGACCTTGAGCCTCGAAGAATGTAGTTTACCTTGAATACCATCCTTAGAATGAGGGAAGTGCTTCGGGATTTCATAGGATATATATTTAAAAAAAAAGTGCTAACCAAGCCAAGACATTGATAAGCTCAAGTAGGAAGTTTGTATTGCTTTTCTTAAGAGAGAATCAACTAACAGATGAATCGATAAAGATAAAGGCATTGCTAGAGGGATGTGTTAACGATTAGAAACATCAATTGGAGGAGCTTTTGTAGGCATATAGAGAAGTGTTCCAAGAGTCTGAAGGGTCACCACTTAAGAGGGAAGTGGAGCACAAGATACATTGTTTCCCAACTACCCATTGCCAAACATTGGGTTGTATAGCAAGATACATTGTTTCCCAACTACCCATTGCCAAACATTGGGTTGTATAGATAGTCCATTTTAGAAGCAAATGAAGTGAAGAAATAGTTGCAACCGTTGTTGGAGCAGGGAGTAATTTGACCAACACCTCACCTTGTGGGTCCCTTATCATCATGGTACCCAAGAATGATGGGACTTGGAGAATGTGTATCAGCTACAAGGCAATGAATAAGATCACCCTCAAGAATCGATACCCTCAACCCAGGATTGATGACTTGCTAGATCGGTTGCAGAAGCCAAGTACTTCACCAAGTTAGATCTCAAATCAAGATACTGCCATGTATGAGTTAAAGAAGAGAACACCTGGAAGATGTCCTACAAGACAAGGCAAGGTCTACATGAATGGTTGGTAATGTCTTTTGGTTTATGTAATGCACCAACTACATTTATGAATGGTTGGTAATGTCTTTTGGTTTATGTAATGCACCAACTACATTTATGCATTTGATGAATGATGTATTGCATCCCTTTCTAGATTCATTTTTAACAATGTACTTAGATGATATATGGGTTTATAACTCTACTTGGGAAGAGCATATCTCACATCTCATGCATGTATTAAAGACCTTGAAAAAACATCGATTGTTGGCAAACCTTAAGAAATGTGAATTTGCTCAGTAGTCATTACTGTATTTGGGGTATGTGATTGGTGGAGCGGAACTCAAGATGGATTCCATGAAGATGGAGGTCATTATCAAGTGGCCAACTCCTACTAATGTCATTGAAGTTAGGAGCTTTGTGGGGGCAACATAGTACCTAAGAAAATTTTTAGCATTCTTTTCAACTATGGTTGCACCAATCCATGCCATAACAACTAGTGGTAAGAGTTCCCAGTGGAGAAAGAGTCAACAAAAAGCTTTTGATGAGTTGAAACAAATGATTAGTCAAGCACTAGTTCTTGTATTACCTAATTTGCAGAAGCCTTTCGAAATGGAGATGAATGCAAGTGGATATGCTACGAGAGTCATCTTAATGCAGGGAGGTAAGTCGGTATGCTATCCTTTTGAAATTTTCCATGGCGGAGTCCTAAACTACCCTACATAGATAATGAACTCTATGCTCTGGTTCAAGCTGTTAAAAAATGGAAGCACTATCTAATGGGCAATGAAACCATCATCCACACTAATCACTAGCCATTGTTGTATTTGCAAGTCAAGATTAAGCTTCAACAAGTTACAAATCGGACACTACAAGTGGATGATCAAAATTTCATCTAATCATCAAATATAAGAAAAGTAACACTAATAAGCTTGCAAACATGCTTTCAAGGCCACCCACATCCAAGATCATAGTGTTGGGAACTCATATGCACATGGAGCCTTTCACCCATGATGCATACAAAGAGGCATACACAAAAGATGAGGACTTTAAAGAGGCGTTTTAGCAACTACAAGGCGAAGTTTATGTAGAATAAGGTGACAGTAAGGCTGGCTATCAACTCCAAAATGTGTTGCTCTACAAGCTAGACAAGTTCAATGTTCCTAAAGGTGAAAGATTGAGCTTATCAGAGAGGCTCACACCTCCAAAGTTGTAGGGCATTTTGGTGTTGGGAAGGCAGTTGACAACTTATAGAGGTATGTGTATTGGGATAGAATGCAAGATGTAGCTTGGTTTATTAGAGGATGCATACTTTGTTGTACCAACAAGCCTAGTAACAAAAACAAGGTTCATACCATCCCTTACATGTACCTACTAGACCACATGAGAGCATCTCCATGGATTTCATGGGTGGTTTGCCAAGAACAAGGGACATGACTATCTATTTGTGGTAGTTGATAGGGTTAGCAAGATGTGCATTCTCATGCCTTGTAAAAAGACCATCAAGGTACCACGATGCAACGAACATGTTCTTTGAAAAGGTTTGGGTGCAGTTTGGGATACCAAGGAGTATCATCTCAGATAGAGATACTAGATTTCTCAGTGCCTTTTGGATTACACTTTGGGAGAAGATGGACACCAAGTTGAAGAGGTCAATAACTTTCCATCCACAGACAAATGGGTAGAGAGAAGTAATGAATATGAAATTGGTTCAACTTTTGAGGGGTTACAATTAGAAGCATCCATAGACCTATGACGAAAACTTCATTTATATTCAATGGTTTTATAATAGAGCGGTCCACACTTCTACTAGTAAGTCCCCCTTTGAAACTTGCTTTGGGAATTTGCCACCTTCACCCTTAGATGTTGTGTATGGACAACAAGGAGGAGTGAGGGAAGACACCACATGCGAAGTATTGAAAGCCTAAAAATTCATTTATAAGATCAGGCAGATCTATTTGCTAGTACATGGGACGTTGAAGAAGTCACAAGAAATGTACAAGGTCCAAAATGATTAGCACAAGATTGAGAAAACATTCAAGGTGGGAGATAAAGTTTGGTTGTATCTAAACAAAGAAAGGCTACAAGGTCTTGGTAAGAAGATCAAGGCTCTATGGTATGGTCCATTTGAAGTATTGGAGAAGGTGGGTGATAATGCATATAGACTCATTCTACCCCCATATATGATCATTTCCTTAGTAGTGAATGTGGAAATTTTGAAACTTTATGAGCCTTCCATGTTATACCAAGAAATTGTTTAGTAAGTCTTATGTACCATAGAGGAAGTAGGACTAGAAGCTTAGGCAGAGTTTGTAGAATATGTAAATTTACAAAACAAGTATAGAATAATCAGACGATTATAGTATGAAATCTAGTAGGTTGGTTTGAAAGGACAACTTCCAAGCAAGGAAAAATGTTACTCTAGAGAAAAGATAGAGGAAAAATTTCCTCACCTCCTTCATTAAAAGTTTTTGGGGACCAAAAGCCTCCCTAAATAGGGAGGTATGATCTGAAATAGATAATTATATAATTTTTCATATATTTTGGTACTTTCTGAGTGGAAAAATTGGATCTATTGGCTTGTAGGGCCCATTTTATGGACAGGTCCCACTTTGATTATTTAGAGTTCAGAACCTTTCAGAGCCCATTTGAGACCTTAAATAGGAATTTTTGGGGTCAAAACTTTGTGATCCTAGCTCACAACCTCTCTAGACTATTCTATACTTAGAGATCTTTCCAATGACATGAAGATCACCTCAATCAAAGTTCATATGCATAAATTATTCCTTGTGCAAGTTGACCTATCATATTGACCACCATGGTACTGCGTAGATACCATATCAACTTTCATTACTCACACATGGGAAGCTAGTCACATGTTGAATTTAAAGAAGATTCTAGAGGTTCCAAAGTTGTATCATTAATTGGAGGTTGAGGCTATGTTAATTATTGGGATGCTAGGAAAGGAAGGGGTTCTATTTTTATTGTATCGAGTATTATTCCATAGCAGAGTAGAGAATTGAGAGTGGGATACTGAATCAGAACAAATGAAGTATAATATCATGTAGTAGTCATATTGGTCATAGGTTCCATGTCAACTACATAGTCAGTGCCCCTTTCTTTATACTTGCATTTCGTAACTTAGCAGAAAAAAGAAAAGCATAGGCCTCACCTTCTAACTAGGTTTTTCCATGGTACATCTTGTGTTCACTATGTGGAAGTTGTGTAATTATCTTGTCTCTTTCATTTCAATTTCAATTTATTTAGTATTTCAGGCATTAATCTAGCAATATTAAATCTAGAATCTAAGTAAAACACAATATAATAACAAATCTCAAAGTATTGTAAGATTTTTTGTGACAAGCTATTCTAGTGGAATATCCATGACAGTTTATAGATCAAAGAATTTTTTGTGTAGTTTTGCATCGGGGTATGTGGTGCTCCATATACACACAAACACACCATTGAATATTACTACATAATGTGCACTTGTGTGTATTATTTGTATAAAGTGCACCTCCTAATTCGAAAAAAAAATTAGGTTGAATTTTTCTTTTACTTTGTAAATCATATTTCATTATGTGTCTTTTATTGATAGAAGATCAAGGAAAATGACTTATACCAATGAGTGCAAGGGAAGCATATCCCAAGAATACAACATGGAAAGTTACTCAAAGTTTTAATATAAAAGTAATATATTTAAATTTTTGTAGATTTAAATGTTGTGTATTCATTAACATGTGTCATTTAGGGGGAAAACTTGAAAAATCTCAAGAAGACTATTTACAATCTGAGTGGAAAAGAGCTTAAAATCTTTATGAAAATGTTAGTAATGGAAATAGGTGGATAAAAAGGTGATAAACATGAAGGTTTTCCTTGAGATTTTATAATGTATTTAGCAATAACAGATAGGAGTTTTCAAACATTTGATTTCACATACATTGAATGTTGTGATGGGAACATAAACAAGGGAAGATAAGGCCCTCTTGAGAAGAAGAAAATTACAAATAATGTAATGATGATGAATTGGTCCTTGGTTCCTCTAGAGTGGTGTTGAAAGTTAATGACAAGGGGGGATGCTTTATAAAAGTAGGATAAATATAGTGGAAAGAACACATAAACATTATTTTCACTTACAATACAAAAATCAATCTGATGAATCTAGGAATCATGGTATATTTAAAATACTTCAAACATTTCTAGAATAATGAGTAGTGAGACCCATGGGACTTGCAATAACAAAATCATCTAATGAAAAAAAAATCATTTCTAAAATATATTATTGCTAAACATGCTTTTCTATAACACACACTAGTCCAAAACTTACGAAATTAATATTTTTCTATATTTACTTCATATAAATATTAATTGATTTATATTGTTCTTTTCATTTTTTTAGGAAGATTAAGCAAATTAAATGAAACAAATGAAATTATATATGAAACATGTTGATAGGGATGTAGAGAAGTGTAGTAAGAGATAGTCAAATAAATAAGTATAATTGAATTGTAAGATGAGCTATCCCAACAACAACATACATGAAATGTATGTAATCATTGATTTTTTTAATGTCTGATCAAAGAGGCTTATTACATAAAGAACTATTTTCAATTATTTTGTTGTTGTAGAAGAAAAAACAAAATGGAACCTATTCGACACATAAGACAGGACATCAAGGTAGAAAAGGATTGATCGCAAATTTTGTGAGGAGTATTTGTTTTTTCCTTTCTTAACATGTTATTATATTTGTTGTGATGTTTATATTTTAATTAGTTTACAACGGTGCATGAATGTTTTATACCAAGTGATAATGTAGAAACAAGATCCATATGAGTATTTGATTGACATTGAATTATATATGGTTGAGAGTATATGTTGGAGTATTAAATGTTAATTTAACAATTCGTAAATAACTATGTTATTTTACATCCCCTATTTTGTAAATGAAGGAACAATAATAAAATTTTAATTATTTCTATACTTTTTCATGGAATACAAAATTAATAGAAAACAAAGTATGGAGTAGAGCCAACCAAAAATACATAGATATACATCATGAACCACAACTCTGAAATATTGTGTGTTGTTTATGAATAATTGATTACTATGGTATGATTTTCAATTTACACAATCACATATATATACTATAGATGTAGATATACTCATTACACTTTATTTATGTTTGTATGGAACATGAAGTGGTGAATCAAATTCAAGCTAATCAACAAAATATTGCAAAGAAACCAAGTACAATATCCCCTGCAAGTGATGAATAAATGAAGCATGCAAGCAATTTAAGTAATTATAGTAGTTCATGTGATGAATGGTAATCAATATAACTAAATTTTACAAATTTTATATTTTGGAATGTTCATCTATAAAAATCAAGCATTTTGTTTAATGTGGAGATATTGTACCAATTGGTATAAAGATGACCTACCAATAATTATAACAAATATTTATTGGCATTTTGGTTATCGTGAACCTTTATGTTGTCCTAATTTGTATGACAAAGGGTCCCCTATTTGTATATAATAAAATGGGTTTCTTATTCTATTGTAGTCTCTAGTGTTGTAAAAAGTTACATTGTTGATTAAATATATAGACAATTTACATTATTACAATGAATATAGATGAAATCATCTTGTATGTTTGTTTAAACAATGCAATACATTGATGCAATGATTATATCCAAATGCATTAATTAAAATGTAAAACTTAATATCATTATTAAAAAAAATGGTTTTTTATTAGTAATTGAAATTTTATAATAATAAAAAACAAGTTGCATTTGCATACTTGCAACAATACATACTAACACGCAAGGAAACTCGACACTAAAACATATCAGTGCATTGTACTCATTTTTACAACATAGTGTGTTTCATACATGTTTATGCATTAGTGCATTAAATGGTTGCTATGCATTGGTGTATTTTAGGATTTTTTACTAACCAACGCATCATTATCATTATTGCAAACTCAGGCATTCTATTTTAATAGATGCACTAGTATGCTCATGTTTATAGCACACATCAGTGCACGATACATGTATGAGTCAATTAGAGTTAATATCTATAATAAGTGCATCGATGTTCCTAAGTACAACATTAGTGTCCTTTCCTTCAATGATATAGTTACCATTATCGTTACTATTACCATTACAGTTAGAAAAACTTCACGGTGCACAAGGATATATATGCACCAATGCCCAATCATATGTTGATTACAAGTGCTTAAAAATATATAATATACACCAATGTGTATTAAATAGTAGTGTGCCAGTGCGTCTTATCGTTGTAAGTACATCAATAAAAAGCCTTCACTAAAACCTTTAACGAGAGGAGTTTTTTATGATAATGAACATATATTAAAACCTTTTCATTCATTAGAAGAGTTTTTTTTTTATAATTTTTCCCAATCTTGTAACATTATTTAAACACCTCTACTAATTGATATTTTCTTTATAATGTAGCTAATTATGAATCAGATCAGAGGCTTGGAGTCCAAGTCGAAACCCAAACAATAAGTAAGTGTCTCAAAAAGTCTTACAAAGTCAAATCGACGACCAAAAACCAAATACAAAAGGAGAGGCAATAAGAGACTGTACCCTGAAGAAATACAAAAACATCCAACATAACTCACACATATAAGGTAAGGTATAGTGACTCTAAAGAAAGTAATCCAACATAAAACAAACATAACTCACACATATAAGGTAAGGTATAGTGACTCTAAAGAAAGTAATCCAACATAAAACAAACATTTTATGAAAGACGAGAGATAACCCAATTATCATTGAATAAATCATATATGAAAATAATATCAAAATAAATTACACTACAATCCATGAATAGATAAACATATATGTATACTAAAATGCAAAATCTATATCATATATTACATTTTATATTTTAACATCTTT
>CBVK0100923296.1:0-14659 GCA_900067695.1 Picea abies | reverse complement strand
GGCCAGTACTTTCAAGGATTTACCCCCACAGTCAGTTATTGACAACTCAAACAATAATACATCCACACTATCCACATGCCTCAACATGGTAATCCTATTTTATGATTAATTACAAGCTGGGGGAAACAAGGGTGTTACAAGTTGTGGGGGAGACCACATGTACAAATATTTCCCTCACAGGGGTGAAAAAGTGAGGATTGTTCACAATGTACAACA
Organism: Picea abies; assembly: GCA_900067695.1. Taxonomy (NCBI): domain Eukaryota; kingdom Viridiplantae; phylum Streptophyta; class Pinopsida; order Pinales; family Pinaceae; genus Picea; species Picea abies. Next base: position 14,443 of record CBVK0100923296.1, on the reverse strand, counting down.
ACTTGCAACAGTTGAATACATGGGCATAAATATACCAAGGATCTATGCAACCCTAGATAACATGCAAGCTGAGTTTTAGTCGCACATGATTGAAGTGGAAGGTAATATTAATGACCAACCCATTTCTATTTTAATTGATTCAGGAGCTAGTCATAGTTATCTAGATTCTAAGATGGTGGAAAGGTTCCAATTATCAAGAAGCAAGCTTGGAAAACCTTGGTTGGTGTAGTTAGCTACAGGGGCAAAAAGGAAAATTAATGAGATGGTTAAGGCATGTTCAATGTATATGAGTGGGTTGAGCACAAATGCTGATTTGAATATCATACATTTGGGCTCTTATGATTGTCTCACTGGTATGGATTGGTTGGACCAACATCATGTTGTTGTAGATTGTTACAATAATACATTTACTTGCTTGGATGAGGAAGGAAATTTAAGAACAGTTCAAGGCATTCCAAGAGCTATAATTATCAAAGAAGTTTCATCCTTGCAATTGAAGAAAAACTACAGGAAAGGATGTCAAGTTTTTGCAGTGCACATAGAGGAGGCACCTAAGGATAAAGTGTCAAATGTTGAAGACTGTGAAGTACTAAAAGAATTTGCAGATGTCTTTAAATAAATATTGGGGTTTCCACCGAAAAGAGATATTATTTTCTCTATAAATTTGATGCCCGAAGCAAACCCCATATCCAAGACTCCTAATAGGATGAGTACACTAGAGTTGAAGGAATTGCATATGCAACTTGAAGAGCTTCTGAAGAAGGGGTATATACGCCCAAGTGTGTCACTTTGGGGTGCCCCAATATTGTTTGTGAAGAAGAAGGATGGTGCGTTGAGGCTTTGTATTGACTTCATGCAATTGAACAAAGTAATAGTAAAGAACAAGTATCATTTTCCAAGGATAGATGACCTCTTTGACCAGCTGAGGGATGCGCAGACATTTTCAAAGATTTATCTCATATTTGGTATCACCAAGTGAGAATTAAAGAAAAATATATCAACACAACTGCTTTCAGAACAATGTATGGAAATTATGAGTTCGTCATGGTGCCATTTGGATTGTAAAATGCACCAACTATCTTCATGTGTTTAATGAATGGTATTTTCAGAGAATACTTAGATAAGTTTGTCATTGTATTTTTGGATGACATACTTATTTACTCAAAGTTTGAAGAAGAACATGATCAACACTTGAGGATGGTATTGCAAGTATTGAGAGAACATCATTTGTATGCAAAGTTGAGCAAGTGCTCATTTTACCAAAGACAAATCCATTACTTGGGTCATATCATTTCAGAGGAAGGGATAGTTGTGAACCCGAAGAAGATAAAAGCCATTGAAGGATGATCAATACCAAGGAATGTTGTAGAGGTGAGGTCCTTCATGGGACTTGCATGGTACTACAAAAATTTCAATGAGGGCTTCTCAAAGATTGCACATCCAATTACGTCCTTGCAAAAGAAAGGTGTGCGATTTGAATGGACTCTGAATTGTGTAAGGAATTTTCAGCACTTGAAAAGTTTATTGACAAGTGCGTTAATTTTGAGAATTGTTATTCCTAATGAAAACTTCGTTGTGTGCACGGATGCATGCAAGGAAGGGCTTAGTGGAGTCCTTAGTTAGAATGGGCATGTGGTGTGCTACGAATCAAGGAAATCAAAGGAGCATGAAAGGCACTATGATACTCATGATTTGGAATTGGAATCCATAGTGCATGTCTTGAAGCTGTGGAGGCACTACCTCATGGGGAAAATATTTGAGTTGAGGACATACCATAGCGGTCTGAAATATTGGTTGGAAAACCAATTTTAAATGCCAAACAAAGAAAATCACTGGAATTCCTCAGTGAGTATGACTTTGATATCAAACATATCAAAGGAAAGGAGAACAAGGTGGTCAACGCACTCTGTAGGAGGGTGCATGAGACTGTAGGAGGGTGCATGAGATGCATGCTACAACCATTAGCATGTACAAATCATATTTGAATGACAAAATTTTAGAGGTTTCCAAATCAGATCAGTGCTACGTGGACGTAAAGGCAAATTTACAACAAGGTAATTTGCAACATAAATTTGAAGGTTATGAGCTAAAAGAGGACATAATCCTCACGTATAGGTGCAGAGATTATGTATCAAATGATCAGGAGTTGAAAAATATGTTATTTTCATAGATGCATAAAGTTCCTTATGTTGGGCACCTAGGCTACCAGAAGATAATTACAATGGTAAAAAAAAATACTATTAGCCAAGTATGAAAAAAGAGGTTGTTGATTTTATTGCCAGATGCCTTGAATGTCAAAAGGTCAAGGCTGAGAACATACACCCAACTAGTTTTCTACAATGTTTACTCATTCCTGAGTGGAAATGGGAAGTTGTAACCATAGATTTCATTACTAAGATACCCAAAACAACCAAGCAACATGATTCTATTATGGTAGTGGTGGATAAGTTTACTAAAACTGCTCATTTTATTCTAGTGAAGTCAACTCACAAGACAACCAACATTGTTGATATATACATGAGATAAATTGCTAGGCTACATGGTGTACCGAAGACAATTGTGTCTCACAGAGATCCCAAGCTCACATCGAATTTTTGGAGAGGTCTATTCAAAGGTTTTGGGACAAATCTGAATTTTAGCACAACATATCACCTTGAGTCAGATGTACAAACAGAGAGGGTAAATTAGGTGATTGAATATATGCTCATAATGTATGTGATGGACAAATTGATGCAATGAGAAAAATATTTACCTTTGGTTCAATTTTCTTATAACAATGGGTATCAATCATATTTAAAGATGGACCCATTTGAGGCACTTTACGGTAGAAAGTGCAACACACCAGTGAGTTGGGACAACCCAACATACTGTGCAGTGGTTGGGTTAGATTTACTCCAGGAAATGGAAGTGAAGATGGTGAAGAAAAGGAATAATTTAAAGGTTGCCCAAGAGAGGCAGAAACGCTGCGCAGATAAAGGTAGAATCCACATAGATTTTAAAGTGGGTGACCATGTGTTCTTGAAAGTAAAATCAAGGCACAGTTCCTTGAAGTTGAGAAATTGTTCTAAGCTGGAAACACGCTATTGTGGGTCATTTGAAATCCTATCGAGGATTGGTCATGTCACACATATGCTTGCATTGTCTGCATCCTTGTGTATTCACAATTTTTTCCATGTATCTTTGCTCAAAACGTATGTATATGATGTTAATCATGTCATTGATTGGAATGTGATTCGGGTGGAGCTAGAAGGCGATTTTCGAGTGCAACCGGTTTGCATATTGGATCAAAAAATAAAATAGATCTAGAATCGAGTCATGGAGCTAGTAAAGGTCCAATGGACCCGGTACAGTCTAGAGGATGCAACTTGAGAGCGTGAGGATGCTATGTGGGTAGAGTACCCGCATCTTTTTGAAGATTTGTGAAGTTTTTGTATGTACATGTGCATATAATGCATTGAGGACAATTCATAAATAAGGGGGAGGGGAATGCAATAAGCCTAATCTGAACCCCAATTGTAAATGGAATGGTAAATGTTCATTTAGACCGGTGAGTTGTTGGCACCAAGTGTTGGTTCAGTTTTGCGTGCACCTGAGTAGTGCGCGAGGATTGTTTTTCAAAGAAATATCACACACATTCCATAGTGTTGCATGCACCTGAGTAAGTACGCAAGGATTACCTTGAAGAGCACATCAGATCGAGTTGAGGCCGGAGAGCCCATGTGTGGTTATTGGGTTGGTGAGCCATGATGCAAAAAGGCCAGTGTGCCTATCCTTGTAAAATGTAATCACACTCAATTTATTAATGAAATCGCATCGTTGCACACAAACCAATCAGAGGAAATTAGATGGGGGGATAAACTACACCAAAAAAGGAAAAGGGGGCTTTAGTCTAAGGGAAAAAATTATTAATATTTCTAAAACGTATAATTTATGGATATTTATTTATCTTAAGTTCCCGAGGGATGGGAATGAGTCACCAAGTGGCTAAAGCTAATTATGTAGGTAACAAGTGTCATGTTATGACCATGCAAATATATGGTTGAACTTAGTGTATTTTGGGGGGATTTTTACTCATTTTCTTGATGGGTTGGACCATTGGAATTGGGGGACGACCATTACCTTATCTACAGAGAAAAGCTTGGAAAGGTGTTTCCATCTAGTAACAAGAGTTTTTGTTGTTGAAGAGGTGGGTTTTTAGGCACGTGAGCATTATCTCCAGGTGAGAGATTTGTTGTCGATCAAGCCTATGACCATCCTCTCCAAGTGAGATATTTGCTAGAAATTGTTCCATGGTGCGTTGGGCATTAGTTACAAGTCTCTGAGACTTCCTGTTTGACCTGTTGATGAAGCCCTGGAAGGGAAGTGGGGCAACCAAGGGACTATTGAGCAGAGAAGGGGCACACTTCCTAGGGTGGGACAAGTATGTGGAGAATGAGAGACTGTATGCTAGTTGCAGTAATTGGGCACCTTGGACTAAGAAATTTTGTTGATTATCATACCTTAGCCTGGAATTAGGAATCATTTTTCCTTAGTGGAGTTTAATCCCCAGCTTGGGGGTGACCTATTGCTGAAAGTATATGAGCAACAAAGTCTATGGATAGGAGGAACATCTGAGATCTACACGCAATTGGTGACTCTTTATAAAATATAAGTGTCATATATGTGATTGTCTAATTTACATAGTGTTTATTTATCTATGTCTGATATGGGTTTATTTCTTGTATGACGTTGCATATAATTAATTGTCATTATTTTGTATGATGTTGTTTGTACATGTAAGCATGATGTTGTCGTGTAGTATTTGTTGTCGCACATGCAGAGTATGGCAATTATTAAGTTTTTATGTTAATTAATTTTGTAATAATGGTCATGATTTTTGAGGCAAGGCTAAAATTGTCGTGCACACAGGGAAATAATTTGTGCGCACAAGAGGCTGAGTTCGTTGTGTGCATGGGAAAGCAGTTCGTGCACAAAGAGAATAAAATTTGTGTGCGGCACCAAAATGGTTGCACGCACAGTAGTAATTGTTCAGAATGGTTGTGTGTTGAGTAGTAATCATCATTTCAGAGTGGTTACACACACAGTATAATTGTGTGTTTTGAATGATTGTGTGCCCATTTGTATTATGTGTTAATTCCATTGTTTTATCTAGTGTTTGAAGAGGAAAATTTGTGTGGCACAATCCATCTTGGGATTGTGCGCGTTACCTCAATGATTCTGCATAGATTATTGTTATAGTGTAGAATCTATGCACTAGATTTTTGGAGTGACATTGCTCATGAGCAGTGAGTTGGGGATGTTACATAATGGTATCAGATTATTTTGTTAGTGTTGGTAATGGGGAATGTTACATTGACACACATAATTTGTTTTTTCGAGAGACAATGAGATATCTTAATTTATGTGTGCATGTAATTGTTATGTTCAAGATTCTATGTCAATTTATTTCTACTAGAATTACTAATAATAAATGTTTCAGAACCGATATGCATAGGCTGACTGAAACACATTCATATTTGAGTAAGACATAAATAGACAGAGACAAGACGAACAAAAAATAAAAATGCACGAAACATGGATGCATACACATACATACCTGGAGTAGAGTCATTTCTTGAGGGTTTGGGCAACAACAAATGATGTCTCAACATCTATTCCTTCTATTCTTCTATTAGTATCATCCTGAGCCACAACCTCATCCACTCCTTCCATCAACATTTACCTAATTCATTATTTTTTCCATTCCTGTAGTGATTATGCCATTGACGGTTTGGGAATGAGATTTCACATCATAAACATATAAATTTAAAAAAAGGGCAGAGTAGTCAGATCTGAAATTAAGATAATTTTTTTATATATTTAAAAAAGGGTAGAGTAGTCAGATCTGAAATTAAAAGAAAGCTTCTCATTTTGAGAAACAACGAGCAAGAAATGGGGACATCCGCACATTATAATAATTACTCCGCACATTATAATAATTACTTTCCTATGTACATATGCACACTATAATAATAATTTTTATTTAAAGCATAAGGACACATAATTAAGTTTATTTAAAGCATAAGAACAAAGTACAATCAAGTTAGTATTACAAGGGATGTCTTGGAGTTATAAAATATTTTACAAATTTCTTGTAATCCCAATTTTAGGTTTTGTGATGTTGACAAGGTTTATTTTGTGCAAGTTCATATCTAAACTTCATTAAGAACATACAAATTAGAAAATTTCACCAAACTTAATAGGGTTTTAATTCCCAAACATAATCAATAAAGTGTTCTATGTGAAACAAAGAAAAACTACGCATTATCATTATGATGAGCTTGACCAAACCTATACAAGATTGATAGATTGTTAAGAGTTTTACATATAAGTCTTAATTATATGTTTTGTTTCCATTATCTATTATATTAGTGAGAATTCTATGGGTTACATACTAAGTGGTTGAGAGGCTTGCAAATGTGTTTAAATAATAAGCATATTAGATATCAAAGCTATAACCTTGTCATGAATTTTAATAGGTAAACAAATGGCGTTATGAATTCAATAAAATAACTATGAATCAACATGTTCAATACTATTAGTGAGAGGGAATATGCGAACATGAAAAAAGAGAGATGACTTGATTTGCCTGGGTTTGTTCAATGTCTATTGTTTCCTTTTTAAACTTAACATTTAACAACTCATTTGTAATTAATCTTCCTAGTAAGATCCCAATGTCGTTACAATTTACATCCATAACCTATGACTAATTGTTTTGGTTTTTTACAGAGCCAATAGTGGAGGCAAATATAGCAAAGAAAAAGACATATGGCGAGCGTTGGAGACAAATATAACAAAGAAAATGGCACTATGGTAAGTGTAGGATTAAAAAACATGATGTATGTAAACTAAATGTGATGTCAATTCCCATATTGACAAGAATTGACAATGCTAATAAGACATGAACTAATGTGGAGATTCACAAAGACAAGGTGTCTAAGCTTCTTTGGGAAGATTTCATTAAGTGACACATAAAATAGTGCATACACACATAAAATAGTGCATACACCAATATAGTGGTAGGATATTCATATGAACATAAGTTATGTGATGGCTTTAATGACGTGGAAGGGTACACCTCATCACGAAATAGATAAGAGCCAACTAGAATAAAAATGATTTTAGTATTTAGATGCCAAAGGTAAGTATTGTGTGATGAACCGATGCTCCTTCACCAACCAAACATTTGAAGTAAGGACATTGATAGGTTATTGAAAATATGACCTTTCTTTTGACATTGTATGAAATTTGTTGTCTTTCTTAAATAACAATTGGATGGAGATTCACAGTCAAATTGCCCGAGCCAATTTTCCCGTCAAATACTGTTAAAAATTTCATGTATTTTTCAACTTTCTTCCTTAAAATAGGCATTATAGTAATCGAAACTATCAACTTTGACGAGATTTTCAAACTTGCAATTCCAACCATGATTGGAAGGACTAGAAAGACTTCAATTTATAAGCAGATAGATGGAGAGGGTGTCCATCTAGCAGGGTATAACTACTTTTATAAGTGGATGATCTTATTCTAATTTCAAAAACAACATGTGTATTAAGAGAACATCTAAAGGCCTTAGAACCCTTTTGTCAAGACCAAAATCATGATCTTTTCTTTAAATAGAAAAGTCAAACCAATCACCTTTCTTTTCGAAGGCAATCCATTGGAGATAGTGAAAGAATACAAATATCTTGGCATTGACTTCCACTATAAGCTCAGTTGGGAGACTTGTAGGGCGAAAATGATACATGGAGGGTCGAGGACCTCATACTTACTCCAAAATAGGTGCAGAAAAACTAAACTTTGGGATTGGAAAACCAAAAAACTCCTATTTGGTTTGTTGGTTACGCCACTGGAGACAACTAGAAATAATTTAGAAGCAATTAATTACTAGCAATCTCAAAGTTTATGAAATTCTTTTAGTTGAAATAGGTACTTTTCCGTTGGAGGCCACAATGATAACAAAATTAATAAGCTATTTGAAGAAGGTGGAAAACATGGGTAACCAACACTGGCCCAAATTAGTTATGGAGGAGGAGTTAGAAAGTAGGAAGAAAACTTAGATGAAGCAAAATAAAAAGTGGTTGAGTAAGTGGAATATCAAGTTGCATGAAAAAGTTAGTGAATGAAAATTTTAGGACTGCCATGTGGACCAATCACAGTGGGCGTAAAAAAACATACTACATCAAGGAGTTTAATCCAAATTGTGATCATAGCTAGAAAACATATTTAGGGGCAGTTATTAAAGGAAAAACAAGATTGTTAGTTGGAGTGTTGAGGACAGGTTCACATCACCTTACGTGAAACCTGTAGGTGGAGGGGTACCCAAGGAAGTTTGGGAGGAGAGAACTTGCATACTATGCAATTAAGGTGTGGTGGAGACATAGTGGCACTTTGTTATGAAATGAACAACCTACAAGGATGTCCACAATGAGTATCAAACATCGACAGGAATAAGATCAATCAAATTGCTAGTTTTCTAGTCAAGATTCACAATATAAGATCTAACATTTTGAAAAACGTGTGAAGATGAGTTAGTATTGTTATTAGTCTCTATTGTAGGCGTAGAGGGACTATAGCAATCGATAAATCATTGACTGCATATTACTTTGTCCTTTGACCCAAAATATTTGCACAATACCTATTGTTGGAGCTATGGAAATAAAAGCATATATTTTTATATAATAAAAAGTAACATAAATGTACTGATCTAATTGGATAAGAGATTGGAGGTCTTATTGCTGGCTTCACTATTCCCAATGTACTATATGGAAACATATCCAAAGTTTTTCTCGTAGTTAGTATGTTTTAATCATATATTTTTCCTGTATCTTGCTTCAAGGTTGATTAATGCTAACATTAGTTCAAATGTTTGTATTAGCATTTTCTGCTACCCGAATATATCCACAAGTTTTGATATGTAATAAGCATATTGAAAAGTTTTGATATCCAATCTTTGTAGTGATTGAGAATTCCAAAGTTTATAGCGTCTTTGGCGGATGTATATTTCTTGAAATGTATTGACACTTATTCTGAGATGTGTCAATAGGACTGACTGTGTAAATGTTCACATGACGCGACATTCTGCAACACCCCTGACAGCTTAAATGTTTGCATTCCGCGAGGTACTTAGACAGCCTGAGAGTCTTAAATGTTTATGTAAATACGGTTCTCGAAGTACATTTTTCCTCGAAATTTTCTATACAGTTACAGTGAATTTGTATTTGATTGTCTACCGCCAGTTCAATAGCCATTGTATGTTTCGTCCTTGTTCTGCCATTGAAGCTACACACATTGTTTATTGGTTCAGTGACTTTTTCTTCTTCGTTGGTTTGTCGGTTGCTGCCATTGTATGCTTCATCCTCATAATTGTTGAGGCTACATACATTGTTTACTGGTTCAGTGAGTGGCTCTTGTTCGATGGTTTCTCGGTTGTTGCTTCTTGTTGTTTTACTGGTGATTTGAGCTGTGCTTCTGCATTTCATCATTTCGAAGTAAGTTTGGATGTCGTGGTTTCATTTTGTATTCATTGTTTGCTGTTTAGTTTGCAGTTGCAAGTAAGGATGTTTGCTTATTTGTAGTCGCATGTTCCTTGTGTGTTTTCGGTTCCTTTTCTGTTTGGGTTGCAGTTTCGTAATCGTTGGAGATACATATGTTGTTCACTGGCTCGGTGGTTCTTGTTGGTTCGTTGGTTCCCGGGTTGCTGGTTCTGTTTGTTTGGCTGGGGTTTGTGCTTTGGGGCGTTGGGGGTGCAGTTCATCCTGTTTGTTCTTTCTTGCTGGTTTCTTTTCTTTGATTCGGCCTTGCAGGGTTGGGGTGCAACGACGGTGGTTGGAGATTTTTTTTTTCTTTTTTTTTTTGGATTGTTATAAGAGACAGGTTTATCCCTTGCACCCACCAATGGATATGCAGTTGTTTTATTTGTCATGTCTGTCGGAGTTGAGATCTGTTATTCTGTGAGATTTTCCTAGTGCTGCAGTCCTGCCATGAAAGAAAATAGTTGCATGCAAAATTGTTCGAGGATTACATGTGAAGTTACAATACCAGTTGTTCTTTTGTTGGAATGTGTATGCAGGGTACATTTATAAACCATGTATGGTCAAATGTGTGGATATGACATGACATGTCCTTTCTCCTCTACATAGACTGGTGTGCGCAGGATGAAATTTGTGTTGTTCTTGACATATGATATGTGCAACAAAGATTCTGGAAAATTATATTTTCATGTTTGGAAGCATGTGTGGGTAATTAGCCACGAAAAACTGAGAACTTGTATCATGTGCACAACATTCTGTGTAGAGGATAAAGAACATGGCTAGAGGGCATATGTGGATAAATTCCCAGGGAAAAGCAGAAATCGTTTAGCTGCGGCCATGCAGTTGCGTGATATTTTGTGCCTTGTAATATATTTTGGCCAGGGAAAAAAAGTGTACACGTTTATAGCCATGGATAGATAAATGCAAATGTTCATGTTTCTGCCTTTGTAGACTGTTCGTTGATTCATTTTTTCTCTATATACATATTGCTTGTTCTCCTCTGAATACCAGCTTCCATTGATGTTCATTACATTTTGTGGGTTCCCAAATTGAAACAAACAGAGTAGCTGGAGAAAAGGAGAGAGTCTCGACTACATCGGCTGAAGAGGATATAGAAAGGTGCATGCTCGTACTGTTGTTTCATATTGCGTTGTTTTGTATTTCATTTATGGTCTGGATATGTGTTAAGCTAGTTGCGTGCCTTCCTACATGGCAAGTTTTCTTGGTTGCATACGTTTATTCCTGCATACTAAGCTTGTGCATGTCTGTTGTGTTTGCATTGCATTGCTGCATTTAAACAAATGAAATGGCTGGAGGACGAAGGACTCTTTGGAGGGTAAATAGACCTATTTATTTTTTGTTTTACATGTCTGTTTTCAAACTAACTTGCCTTGCTTTCGATTTCATCTTCTGCGTTGTTTCCTTGGAAAAAACAAGTTTCTTGGACAGGGAGATGAATTCTTATGTGCAGCAGCACAGGGTTCTATGGTACAATATTCTAAAAGGTATACCAAGTGTGCCGGCAAATTAAAGATACAAACCCAGTGCGGGCATATAATATAGAATGCATATATTTGCTTAGTCTTGATGTCCATCTGCAAATGCTTGCATCATAAAAAGTTGGACTAGTGAGATGGCCATGAGCAGTCAATCATCCCAGACATCTGCGGACCGACAAGGCCAAAGGTAAAGATGCATGCGTTGTGCTCTTACTATGTTTACTAGACAAATTTCCCGGGCTATATATTCATCTATGGCATGGCGAATATGTTGATGCCATCTGCAGTACATGGTTTGCAGCTCACAAGAAGTATTAACAAGTATGAGCGAGACACCGAACCTGCTGCATCTTTCGTAGACTAAGAGGTGTCGTTGCGAAACTCTGGCTCCATAGTCCATCAAAAGTATGCGTGTACTTGTAACACACTACCATTCACTTTAGTTTTCTTGTTCAAAAAATGTTTTCAGGTCTAGAGTTATGAAATCCAAAGTACTGTCAATAGAGGCCTTGAACAACTGCCAAACTGGACAGGTTTTCCTCGGGGACATAATGGTTGTCTATACCACCTACTTAGACAAGGAAAACAAAAGTAGACCCATTATGCATGCTGATATGACAAACAAGGATGCCATGATGACAGTCACACTGACTATTCCTCCACAACTTGTCCAGAAACATGCAGAAAAGATATTTCCGCGTAATGGGATATCCATTACAAATTTTAATATATTTTCGAAAACAGTATATGACTGTGGTGATTGCGATCGAATTATTTCGGTCAACAAAACAAGCATTGTGGAAAAAATTCCTCCTATTTGTTCAGAATACCACTTCCTCCCAGACTCGACTATTAGGCAACTTGCACAGAGCACTGATATTTACCCAATGGAAACAATTGGGGTTGTTTTCACACTAGCTAGGAAATTTGGGTCACAGCACATTCTCCATATAAAGGATGGAGAGTCGGACAACGAGAAGGCAATGGTACCGCTTTTCATATTCAGTTTTTTTGTTTACTTTCACTTCTGCATGCATGTCGAATAAGTTACACAAAAGTTGCACTGTTTCATGTTGCAACTACAATTGTTCGATACGTATTCGGATTTGTTTTCATCAATGGAACAACAATTGCATAGAGGGAAGATTCCACTTATGTTGTTCAAAAATATAACAAAAAAGAAGGATGCCAGAGAAACGATCTTTCGGACAACCCAATCAACGTTTGTAATAGAGTTGCGAGCAGATACAGTAAAGGATTTGGAGAAGCTAGCTAGCTCTACAATTGTTGTGCGTATACATTTACAAAATCATCCTCACTTTGCTTATAGAAATAGCCTTCGACAAATTTCTGCAGTTGTTATATTTTTTTTTTGTTTTAAAGGGGAGGGTGGGATGCAGTTGTGTATTATATTGTTCAATGTATTAATTCATTTGCTCGCATTCCCAGGTTGAAGGTATTTTAGTTGCAGCCAATGTGTACTCGACCCCCTTTGAGCCTGTTTGTGTAAAATGCCATTTTGCTACCTCTGCCTCCGCTTTGATAACTGATGATACGATTGATTCTCTGCGATGCGGTGAAAAATGTCCATATATCTATGGACATTGCCTTAGTGGTTTTATTCAAACCATGGGAAACACAATCGTACACTGTACGATCAGTCAGCCGCTATTACAAAATGTGCTTCCTGAGTTTGCAGAGTTGTCATATGAAACATATCTACAGAAAAAGGCAAGTAGTGTCTACATGCTACGACAGCTTCGGATATAAAGAAAATTCACCTTAAATGAGGACAATGCAATTTTTCATATCGACTGAAAAGGGGAAAACAAAAATTATATGAAACTTTGAGAGGAAACGAAAATACCTAATGTCTCTCTGTAATATTTGTTCAACATCCAGATGAAAGTTCGTTTCAACAAAAAAAAAATGTGGCGACGTCTTTTCTCTGTATATCAAATTGTTTGGTGCAAAGGTCGATGGGTTCTGCTCTATGGAACCTTCTGGGAACTTTCTTTTGGACAGTTTAAAGTATGGTTGGTTCTTGGTTATCTGCTTTGTCTGTCAATTTGTATACCCTGGAACTTCAGTTGTTCTTTGGAGGACACCGAACAGTATATTTGTTTTTTTTAGCCACATGGGACGGAGATCCGCCTGGTAATTTCTATGACGTTGTGACGCAACTGTACTGTCACTTGCTTTAGTAGATTTCCTTGATCGATGAACTTGGTCAAACTAGTGTTTTGAAATATTTTGAAATCAACGAATATATAGTGTCCAAACTACGACTGTCCTCACATACAAACAAGAGGTTCTTAAAATACAAATTGGCCGTTGTTTTCGCATTTTTGCTCATTCGATGAAGTTAGTTAGATTAATATCTTGGAATAATTTGAAATCAACGAATATTTAGTGTGTGGAATGAAATTGTGCTATCATATGAACAACAGGCCCTTAAAATTCAAATTGGTCCTTGTTATGCTTGCGGTTATAGAATTTAAAAAAGAAATATTTTCTTTCATTGATTCTTTTAAGAATAAGTGATTTAACATCCTTTAATAATTTAATGCATCGGCTCTCAAGTCCATAAAGAACCAATTTTCAGCCCGCGAGCCCGAACAAAAGAGGCTCATTTTTCATCCCGCCAACCCCACAGCCCTCGATAAAAAAAAAATGTTAAATATGAAATACACACGGAATTGTTACGGGACAATAAAAGTGCAATGTTCAGTGAACGAGCCCGAGTCCTCTTGTCAATTTGTATATGGCGAAATCCTGGATGCTATTTGTAGCAGAGAGAACAATGGAGACTCTATTTTTGACCCACCCGGCTGCGAACCCGCCATCCAAAAACTGCCTAAAAGTGCAATGTTTAGGCAACCAACCCAAGTCCTCCTGGCAATTTGTATATCGCAGAAGCATGGGTGGTATATGTAGGAGAGGGAACAATAGAGACTCTATTTTCAAACAGTCAAGCCGCCAACCCGCGATCCAAAAACTGCCCAAGTATGGAATGAGAAATTCGTATATGTTGTATAAAATCTCATTCCATAGTTAATATAGAGACTATGTCCACAAGTCCGCTTGTCAATTTGTATATCGTGGAAGTGAAGATGCTATTTGTAGAACACAGAACAATAGATACTTAATTTTAAGCTCGTCAGGTCACGAATCCACGATTCAAAAAGTGCTCATGTATGGAATGAGGGATCCACATATGTTCTAGAACAATGTGTTTGTACAAAGGGGAACAATAGAGGCCCAATTTCCAACCCGCCAACCCCATAGCCCTCGATAGAAAAAAAATGATAATTATGAAATTGATACAGAATCTGTCTCTTATACACATCTCTGAGCGGGCTGGCAAGGCAG
>CBVK0100923268.1:0-14929 GCA_900067695.1 Picea abies | reverse complement strand
GGTGCTCCATGATATGCCCCTAGCAAGGACGGGTCCTTGAAAATTCTGGGACCTATGTCGATGACCAAAAAACGCATCTGAGCTAGTGAGGACAAGGGGAAGAATATTATCAATGCTGGCGGAATGGTTAGGCTCGTAATGTGTAAGTTGGTCGATGGTGACGATTTTCCCATTGTGGGGGAACATCATTATATGAAACAAAAAAGAGGCTACTACATTCATAGCATACATGTATCTACATCCAAACAAGATATTATAATCAAGTGGGGCATCGATTACTTCAATGTAGATCAAGATGGTTTTGGACCCAAGTTTTACGGGGACATTTTGGAAGAGCCCTTAAGGGGATGATGGTCGACTGTCATAAGTGCGGAGGGTGATGGCAGATGGTACTAGCTCAGGTGAGCCAAGTTTTTTCCATACTACTTTGGACATGATGCAAGTGGATGCACCTTCATCGATGATATACTGATGATCTGTGATGTTCCAGATCTTAACCAGTATCTGAAAAGATACCAGGGTGGGGAGGCGTGGTTCTCTGCTATCTAGATCAAAGGTGAGAAGTTTAGTATCAGCTAGGTCGACTTCCCCCAAGACGGAAAGCAAGGATTTTCGTTGAGTTCGACAGGTTTGGAGGACATCCAATATAGACATGGCTAGAGGGGATTGTGCTAAGTCATCGACCAGACTGTAGTTATGGGCTTCCCTAGCATGAGGGTTATGTACATTCCATCTTAATGACATACAGGGTATACGAGGGTTTGGTTCAGTGTTAGGGCGTGGAATTATCAAGGGTTGTCAGACTGTAGTTGGAGCTGCTTCTGAGGTGGTTGGGGTAGATTAAGGGGGAACACCATATTGGTGACCACATGTTTGTAGAAGAATCTTTGTGCAGACGCGAATAATGCCCCAGTTTTTGTTAATGAGGACGGGGTTGGAGACCCTTTAAGTGTACGCAATGGGGTAAATGAACCCAACAACGTGTAACTTGTCAATCTTTTCTTTGATAGCCACAACTTTAGGTGGGTGAAGGGGTCATTGCTTTTGATGAAATGGGGCGACATCTGTCCAAGTGTTGATTCGATGTTCGACTAAAGAACGGTTGAGGCCGGGAATCTCCGTATATGACCAGGCAAAAATGTCTCGGTATTCTTGAAAGAGATATTTATAAGCAATGAATTCTTCAGGGGAGCATTCGACACCAATGGTGATTTATTCTATGATTCTCGGTTTAATGGAAATGTCAATTTTGATGGTCGGGGAGATGTTGTCCATGTTTCCTTCTTCAAAAACATCTGGGGCAGAAATAGGGTTGTTGAACCAATCTATATGCCCGGAAGGAATAAAATCCTTGGTTTTGATTTCGTACATGGTGGGTTGGATAGGAGGGTGGAAGGCCTCCTTGAAAGGAAAAGTGTGCGATGATGGGGCACATTCCATGGGAAATTGAGGAAAGTGAGTTCCTACAGGATATCTTCGTCGCAGTGAAACATGCGAGAGTATAGGGGATCTTGGGAGGTGACAGGGGAACTGTCAATGGGTAAGCATTATTTTCCTCAAGTGGTGGGGATGTAGACGAGATATCATGTATAGGGTGCGAGGGACCGCTTTACATAAAGTGAATGTCTTGACACTGTGGAGGGTACCTCATTTGCGCGGGGACTGACAAAATATATCGAATGTCAGTGATGTGAGCCTCAGTAAGGGGTGGATGAGAGGCTCTAGATGAGATGTTTGGCATACTGCGACTAATGTTTGGCGGAATTGAGGTAGAGATGGGCAATGATGAGTGTAGTGGCCATACTCTGAAGAGATGGCACAAGCAAATTTGATTCGCAACCCTTTATTATGTGTGGTTTAGGACTTCGTAGTAGCAGTGGACGTACTTGGTGGAGTGGCGAGCAATGTGGTTGCTCTAGGGAGTTGGATCAAATTATGTAACTCAGGAAGAGTAGGACATCTATTGGTGGGGTGTCCTTTTCTTTCACATAGTGCGCAAGGAGGTTGAGCTCGAGGAGGAAGTGGAGTTGTGGGCTCATTCTTCTTCCATCTGCCCCTAATGGTGGTGGTGGTGCCAACAGTTGAGGGTGAGGGTGGTTTGGTAGGAGCCTATACCAAGATCTGCATTGGTAGGCCCTCTATCTGAGGAGGGACAAATGACGTAGGAACCATCGCGGGTGGATGAAGATACCATACAAGGATGGCAAGCACCATGTTAGGATGGGTAAGGGTCATGACTACCTAGAATGATTAGATTCTAGGTGGGTGGTAGAAAAAGGTTATTTGAGTAATGGCTTGGGGGACTTTCTCCCAAACCAGGATTTTTCCCTGAAGGGGGGAGGAAATCTGGGATGAGTGGTTTAGTGGGGAGTTCAGGGGCTTTATGAGGTAATAGTTCTACAACTGGTGGAACCTCAATGTGGGGAGGGGCCTTTATGGGAGTATTGTCTCTGATATCGGTTCCATTAGAAGATACTACACACACTTGTGTTGAAGGGTGTAGGAGAGGTGGTGCTCCATGATATGCCCCCAGCAAGGACGGGTCCTTGAAAATTCTGGGACCTATGTCGATGACCGAAAACACATATGAGCTAGTGTGGACAAGGGGAAGAATGTTATCAATGTTGGCGGAATGGTTAGGCTCGTAATGTGTAAGTTGGTTGATGGTGACGATTTTGTCGTTGTCGGGGAACATCATTGTATGAAACACATAAGAGGTTACCGCTTTCATAGCATACATGTAGCTACATCCAAACAAGATACTATAATCAAGTGGGGCATCAATAACTTCAATGTCGATCAAGATGGTTTTGCCCCCAAGTTTTACAGGGACATTTTGGAAGATCCCTTCAGGGGATGATGGTCGACTGTAATAAGTGCGTAGGGTGATGGCAGATGGTACTAACACATGTGAGCCAAGTTTTTTCCATACTACTTTGGACATGATGCATGTGGATGCACCTTCATTGATGATATACCGAAGAACTGTGATGTTCCGGATCTTAACTGGTATATGAAAAGATACTAGGGCGGGGAGGCGTGGTTCTCTTCTATCTAGATCAAAGGTGATAATTCTAGTATCAGCTAGGTCAACTAACCCCAAGGCGGAAAGCAAGGATTTTCGTTGAGTTGGAAAAGTTTGGAGGACATCCAATATAGACATGGCTAGAGGGGATTGTGCTAAGTCATCAACCAGACTGTAGTTATGTCTGCCTTGGCATGAGGGTTATGTACATTCTGTCTTAATGACATATGGGGTATCCGAGGGTTTGGTTCAGTGTTAGGGCATGGAATCATCAAGGGTTGTCCGACTGTAGATGGAGCTGCTTCTGAGGTGGTTGGGGTAGATTAAGGGGGAACATCATATTGGCAACCACGTGTTTGTAGAAGAATCTTTGTGCAGACGTGAATAGTGCCCTATTTTTTGTTAACGGGGACGAGGTTGGAGACCCTTTAAGTGTACGTAATGTGGTAAATGAACCCAACTATGCGTAACTTGTCAATCTCTGCTTTGATAGCCACAATTTTGGATGGGTGAAGGGGGCGTTGCTTTTGACGAACTGGGGCGACATCTGGCGAAGTGTCGATTTGATGTTCGACTATAGACAGGTCGAGGCCGAGCATCTCCGTATATGACCAGGCAAAAATGTCCCGGTATTCCTGAAAGAGATATTTATAAGCAATGTGTTCTTTAGGGGAGCATGCGACACCAATGGTGATTTCTTCTATGATTCTCAGTTTAATGGAAATGTCAATTTTGACGGTCGGGGAGATGTTGTCCATGTTTCCTTCTTCAAAAGCATCTAGGGAAGATATAGGGTTGTTGAACCAGTCTATATGCCTGGAAGGAATAAAATACTTGGTTTCTATTGCGTACATGGAGGCTTGGAGAGGAGGGTGAAAGGCCTCCTTGAAAGGAAAAGTGTGCGATGATGGAGCGTATTCCATGGGAAATCGAGGAAAGTGAGTTCCTACAAGATATCTTTTTTCGCAATGAAACATGCAAGAGTACAGGGGATCTTGGGAGGTGACGAGGGAACTGTCAATGGGCAAGCATTATTATCCTCAAGTAGTGGGGATGCAGACGAGATATCATGTACAAGGTGCAAGGGACTGTTGGACATAAAGTGAATGTCCCAACACTATGGAGGGTACCTCGTTTGTGCGGGGACTGACAAAATATATCGAATGTCAGTGATGTGAGCCTCAATAAGGGGTGGATGAGAGGGCTTTTCCCGAGATGTTTTGCGTACTGCGGATAACATTTGGTGGAATTGAGGTAGATATGGGCAATGATGAGTGTAGTGGCCATACTGTGAAGAGATGGCATAAGCGAATTTGGTTTGCAACCCTTTACTATGTGTGGTTTAGGACTCTGTAGTAGCAGTGGATGTACTTGGTGGAGTGGCGAGTAATGTGGTTTCTCTAGGGAGTTGGATCAAATTGTCTAACTCAAGAAGAGTAGGACATATATTGGTGGGGTGTCCTTCTCTTTCACTTAGTGTGCAAGGAGGTTGAGCTCAGTGAGGAAGTGGAGCTGTGGCCTCGTTCTTCTTCCATCTACCCCCACTAGTGGTGGTGGTGCCAACAATTGAGGGAGAGTGTGGTGTGCAAGGAGCCTATACCGAGATCTGCATTGGTAGGCCCTTTGTATGAGGAGGGAGAGATGGTGTAGGAATCATCGCGGGTGGATGAAGATACCATACAGGGATGGCAAGCACCATGTTAGGAAGGGTAAGGGTCATGACTACCTGGAATGATTGGACTCTAGGTGGGGGGTAAAAAAAGGTAATTTGAGTAATGGCTTGTGGGACTGTCTCCCAAACAGGGATTTCTCCTGGAGGGGGGCGAAATATGGGATGAGTGGTGCAATGGGGAGCTCAGGGACTTCTTGAGGTAATATTTCTCCAATTGGTGAAACCTTGATGTGGGGAGAGGCCTCTATGGGAGGAGTATTGTCTCTGATATCGGTTCCATTAGAAGATACTACACACACTTGTACTGAAGGGTGTAGGATCCATGTCGATGACCAAAAACGCATCTGAGCTAGTGCGGACAAGGGGAAGAATGTTATCAATGTTGGCAGAATGGTTAGGCTTGTAATATGTAAGTTGGTCGGTGGTGACGATTTTCCCGTTGCGGGGGAACATCATTGCATGAAACATAGAAGAGGCTGCCATTTTCATAGCATACATGTAGCTATGACCAAACAAGATATTATAATCAAGTGCGGGAATCGATAAATTCAATGTCAATCAAGATGGTTTTTCCCCCAAGTTCTACGGGGACATTTTGGAAGATCCCTTCAGGGGATGATGGTCGACTGTCATAAGTGTGCAAGGCGATGGCAGATGGTACTAGCTTAGGTGAGACAAGTTTTTTCCATACTACTTTGGACATGATGCATGTGAATGTGCCTTCATCGATGATATACCGATGAACTGTGATGTTCTGGATCTTAACCGGTAGCTGAAAAGATATCGGGGCGTGGAGGCATGGTTCTCTGCTATCTAGATCAAAGGTGATAAGTCTAGTATTAGCTAGGTCGACTGCCCCCAAGGTGGAAAGCAAGAATTTTCACTGAGTTGGATAGGTTTGGAGGACATCCAATACAGACATGGCTAGAGGGGATTGTGCTAAGTCGTCAACCATATTGTAGTTATGGGCAACCCTAGCATGAGGGTTACGTACATTCCATCTTAATGACATACGGGGTATACGAGGGTTTGGTTCAGTGTTAGGGCGTGGAATCATCAATGGTTGTCCAGCTGTAGCTGGAGCTGCTTCTGAGGTGGTTGGGGTAGATTAAGGGGGAACACCATATTGGTGACTGCGTGTTATTAGAAGAATCTCTTATTCGTTGGTATGGAGAATGTTGGTATCGGTCGGATTTCCAGGTTGATTGGGACCTCGGTTTTGATACTGTCCCATTTGGGGTGGAGTAGGGTGTACCTCTCGTTGGGTATTCATCACACCTTAGTGTGGGATGGGGTTTTGCAAAACAACCGGAGGTGGCTATTGCAAATACTATTGTGGGGCCTGTTGAGGGGCAGGTGGCACTGGAGGATGTTGCGCATTCATGGATTCTCTCATCTGTTTGAAATCGACAATTTGGGGGCAATGGTGAGTATAATGTCCATACTCACCACACTGAGCACAAGGGAAGTTAGTTATGAGGTTATTGTTCTTCCCTTGTCGTGTTTTATTATTATTGTTTACCCCTTGGGGGTTTTGGTTGCCCTGATTCTGGTTGTGCCCATCGGGATGGTTTTGTTGGGGGTTATTTCCTCATGGTCTCGTGTTGTTATTGTTTCGGTTTTTCCCTTTATTTTTGGCATTATTCAGCCGGTGGACCAGATTTTCCGTATTCAATTGCTCAAAAGTTTGAAGCTGTTGAATGGGAGAGGGTTGAACAAAGTTAACACTGACCTGTGGTTGTCCTAGTGGAGGAGAAACCGACTGCGGAGGACCATCAAATGGAAAATATGGATTTTTTTTGTAGACGATCCATATGGAATGTAGGAAGTTGAAGTGCTTCGATTAGTGCTTAGGTTTTATGCAGAGGTAGAAGGTGAACTCGTACTTGTTTGGGAGGTCAGACGCATCATGGGTACTAGTGAGGGTCCACCCATTGGTGGAGGGGGAGCAACATGATATGAGTGTGGGTGAGTGGGAGGAGGGTTATAAGACGTCCCTCCATATGGTTGTGGATATTGATGTGCACCATTATCGGGTGATGGTTGGCCATAAGGCTTGAGATGGTTCATAGAACCAATCAACCCATCTGTAGTGTGGGACATCCCAGGTTTGTCCTAGCCAAATGGTATGGGTCTACGTGCATCAAGAAATATTGTATATAAGTAAACTGACTAAGCATAGATGAGGTCAAATTGTTGAGCCTTACTAATGGCCTCCTCTTCTGACTGTGGAAAAGTGGATGTTACATCCTTGCCAATAACAGAGACAAGTGATTTGATAAGCCAATCAAGATGTTGTTCTTTGGTGGTTTCCTCTTTCCACAAACTACATCGTCGATGCCATTCATGGATGTGGTTAGCTTTATGGATAACAATGGTTTGTTTGAACTCAGAGAGAAGTTCGAAGCCGGTATCGTGACGAACTGGTAGTTGAAAAAAGGGCAAAAAGGCCTTGGCCAATGATTCAAAGGTCACATGGGACCCTGATTTTTCGTCCACATACCATTTGACTGATGGGCCTGTGAGAGTTATTTGAAACAACCTCAAGCAGATGGAATCATCCATTATGCTATTTGAAGAGCACCATAAGTGGAAGGTCATAACATGGTTGGCGGGATCTTCCCCCGGTTTTCCTTCAAACTTCGGAATATCTGAAAGTAGTTTGGTAGGCATATTGGGCCATGTGGGGTCATGTAAAATGGGATCATTCATGAGTTTGGTCAAATCAGGAATGTTGAATGATGCCAAGTCTGGCATAGGGAGATTTGGTGGAGGATTAGTTCTAGCCATTGTGTGAGAAGGTAATGGACCTATCCCTTGAGAGAGATTTGGTGGGGTTGTACTTCTCCCTTGAGAAGAAGTTTGACCCCCACCTCCTTGTGAAGGAGAACTAGTAGATGGATGGCCTTGGGTGTTTGACCCAAGAAAAGTGGAACCAAGTAAAGCTGATCCCAAAATAGTAGCACTCACGGGGGTGTGAGATGGTTGAGTCAGTGACTTGGCAAGACTAGGGACTCCTCCTAAAATAGGAGGGAGATTCTGCAAGCATCTAGAATGATAAGGATTCTGTGGGTCCCCTATGGTTTTCAACTAGCAAAGTGAATGTGTGAAAATAGTGATCAGAGAGAAATAAATGAACAAGAGCTTTGTATATGTTTGACCTTCACAAAATAGAATAACTCACAATTGCATGTAATCAAATGAACATCATACATAAATCAACAGTAAAAAAACAAGCATGTGGATAGGTGGATTTTGTCTACATGGGGGAACAATAAAAACAAATGCTCGTGTCCTAAAAGACCTATAGTCCTTCCTCTCAAAATAGAACTGGACCTTCCAATAGCACTCAACAGTGGGGTCTGAAGCCACCAAAAGAGAAACTAGTGAAGGTTGAAGTAATCAATTATAATGAGGGGTAGAGGGTGCATATCTCGAAAGAGCTGGCGATATTTCCCAATAGCCACACAAAATATGATCAAGGTGCGATTGCAACCCACAATCATCACTTGGGTAGATGTCCTAAGTTTTGGCCACTAGGTACCTCGGTCAAAGTGCAACATTTAGATTTTCGGCCTAAAAAATGGGTCACGGGCTGGATGCCCTTCCAAGAGTTGGGTGAATCAAGGAGGGATGAACAGAACAACCAAACCTCGGCCTTCAACCCTTCACGAGTATCTCCCTGCCTTATGGTGTAGGAACACTTGACTTTGAGGATTTGAAAGTTCCCTATTTCTCAACTTCTATTGTTTGAAGATGTGAGAACCCGATAACGGAGGGTTATTTGGATGCCTATCCCCGAGATCCTACCTAGACTAAAAATTTCTTTTGGCACCTCCTCTGGAGGAAAATTTAGTGCATTGATTAGAAAATTTTAGGTGTGGTGGGTTGAGAGATTGGGGGTGTGGACCAATATCGTTTGAATTAAATGGGTGTGAATAATTTCCACAGTAGTAGCCGAATCTTTCAGAATTCCTTTGTAGAGATCCTACTTCGACCTTCACTATTCAAAATAGAAATTATGTGTGTGTGGAGTGGCTTTGTGTGCAAGAAAGTGACAAGTGTGCAAAGAATTTAATAAGTTAAGTGTGAGATTGCAACATGTGGACTTCCTGCCCCCGTATAGGGTGACAGCTGGAGAACGAGGGCCACCTGGCTGTGATATAAGTCGGGGTTTAAATGAGGCTAGCCCTCCCCTTAATGCTCGCATTACGGATGCAGGCTTATCATAATCGCGCTGCCATGGGAGGACGCCTCGAGCAAGTGAGCATTTACGAGCTCGGTGGGTGCAAAGCTAAAGGCGGGTATGGAGGTATTCGGTCGGATTATTGTGCTTTTTTCGCTTCGATCCTGGACTTGCTCTGTGTCTGGAGAAGCTGGTGTGGCTCAGAGCTCCTGGAGCCTTGGCGCAACACCCTGTGGTGGAGAATTTCAGTTGGCAATTACACTCTTAACGGGTATCAGTCTGTGCGTATCGCTGGTAGAGTGCTTGGCAGCATGCCAAGAAAACGGGGTGTGCCTCGACGGGGTTCCGCTTGGTATGCCCGTAAGGAGCAGCGCAAGCGCAGGGGGCAGCTAGAGCGAGCTCTGGTAATGGCCACCTCAATTCTAAGACAGAGAGCTCGCGCCGAGGAAAAAGCTCTGCTTTCTACCATTGCTGAGGAGCAATTGGGTTGCAACAGTCTGGACACTGTCAAAATTGAGGAGAGCACCGAGCATTTCTACCCAGCATGTATTGTCGAGGAAGACCTGACGCTCGCGGATTTGACTGTCATGGCAATGCCGAGTGACAAACGGACAGAGCCTCGCCGAGGGGATGGATTTCACATACTGAAGTTGGACGACGAGGCTCCTGGATGCATAATTGAGGAAGAACTTCCCGAGCAGGACATGATGCTTTCGGCGGCAGCTGGTGAAGCGCAGGGTGACGAGAACGACGAGGCTCCTGGGTGCATAATTGAGGAAGAACTTCCCGAGCAGGACATGGTGCTTTCGGCGGCAGCTGGTGAAGCGCAGGGTGACGAGCAGCAAGCAAACGAAAGGAATGGTGGGCAGGCTGACAGGATGCCCGATGTTCGTGATGACATGCATGGCTTTCTCGGTAGCGAAGAACACCTGTCCTTGGTGTTTGAGCTCCGAGGCCACTTGGCCGACCTGGAGTACCGGGCTCTTGTAATGGGACAGCGCCTGGACGTGCTATTCGATGCCTACTCGGACGCTCCCGACCGACGCAAATGTCCACTCTGCACGCAGTCATTCGCCATCCCAGCAGGCGCCACTTGGAAAACCGACGAAGAAGCCAGGTCACCAACAATCTAGGATTTTCATGTTTTATGTTTTTAGCTTTTTGCTACTGCTTTTACTTGTCCTTAGACTTTAGGCACCTGTCCTGGTTTCCTTCGGGCAGGACAGGTGCCAATAGAATATGGTTGTTTTGGACATGAAAAAATGCTGGTTTCCGGTCTCCGACAGCATTCTGAACGACTAAACTCTTAATCATGTATACTCTGTTACAGTTTTTGGTTAATATATTATAGCAGGGCCTGCCCTTTTTTATTTAAAAAAAAAAAAAACATGTGGACTTCCTGCGGTCCGTACAAATCTTCTTTACCTAACTTACTATGTGTCTTTGGTACAACCTTGCAAAATATTTAAAGCCCTAAAGAACTAGCAATGTGGACATATGGGTCCTTACAAATCCTTTAAACTCCCTAAATGTTGTTTACACTAAAAAAACTCTTGAAAACTATCCTAGATTGCAAACATGTGGGCATGTATGGGCCCGTTACTTGGACCTTTAAACTTCCCTAGATTGTGATGTAAACTAAGAAAGTATTTAGAAACTATCCTAAGTTTGCAAGATGTGGGCATATGTGGGCCCTTACAAAACTTTTAAGATGATTTCAAAAACTAAGAGGAACCCTAAGGGGGATTTGTCCTCTCCTAAATATTTTTGTTAAGGGTGATGAAATGTCTCTTTAACCACCTTTATGATTCCCAATATCACACTAGGGTGTGAGGGAAGAGCACATTTGAGCATCAAAGTTAACTTCTAGTACTAATTTAAGTGATTTATGTATGAAAGCATTAATCTCAACTTAAAATTTTACAAGCCAAATAAGCCATTCATGTGGCAATAAGGAAAAATAGGAGAATATTGGTTCCTTTTACCCCCTAAATGCCTATGTTAGCTAACCTTTCATATGGGAAAGGAACCTAAGTGGAGTGTAGTTTCCTTACAAAGTGCATGAAAAGAAAATCTGAAGGCTAGGGGCCCTCAAACCATTCAGAAAAACCCTTACAATTTGAAAAACTAGACTTATGCGTTGGTTACAATTCTGACAGGCATGTAGAGGGTGCACAATGTGTCATGTAAAGAGACATGTTTTTTTCACAATGCATAGAGTGTGTGTCTGTGGGCAGGAAAATCCCCGCACTTCCTGTCATGCGTTGGGGGAGAAATTTCCAAGTGAAATACTCCTTCCTCAGCTCTGAATTTTGACTTTGGCAAGTTAGGCTAGGCTAGTTTTAGTACCTGCAAGACAAAATTATCAAAATGAAGTGCTCTCTAAGCTGAAATAGGGAGGAATTTGATATTGGTCCCCAGTATGGTTGCCAATCTATTGTGTTGGTTCTATCACTTGGGTGAACAAAACAACAACACTTGAATGTCTAGAAGAGCCTGCTAGACAAGACAAAAGTTTTGTGAGTGGGTTAAATTAGCCAAATTCATATGAAAACAAAGAAACAAACTAAAACAACTAGGAAATAAATGTTAGAAAGCATGAGAAACTTAGAACCATGAAAACCAAACAATGACCAACATAATGCTACTAATGGATCAATAGATTAGTAGGCAAAACACCATAGCGAAAGGAAGGGACTTATGAGTCCCCTCTTCCTCCTTGGGAGGTCTGTTGAGTTCTCTAATTGAGAACTCTTCATACAATGGAAGAAATGGAAAATGGTGAAGAAAAACAATGCCTATTCCCTCAAGAGGTGAGTGGAATGACCTATTGTAATGGTGCTCGAAGGCTTCCAAGAGAAAAAAGGATTCCCAAGGAAGAATTCTTGCAGCATAACAAAACTATGAAGATCTTGGTTTCTTAGCACACCCATGGCTCTTATTTATAGCATTAATACATGGAAAAATGTAATTGGTTCATAGTGTGAACGAGGGGCCTTTTAGAGCACCCTCTAGCCCTTAACCAACCCCCAAGCTAGATTTTACTCAAATATGAGTGTCAAATCGTGTTGGGGGTCGGACCAGAGGTGATTGAGGGGCCGACAAGATCCATAAATGCGTTGTTCATAGAAGTGTGTGGCTTTTCTCGTACACAGTCACGCATTTTGCACATAGTGCACGTTGAGGCCTGCGCATAGTGTGCGCGCTCCCTTTGGTGATTCTGTGCACTCTAATTTTTTACCTCGATTAGATAGGGTTTTTTCCTTATGGATGAATTTTAGTGTGGTAGGTGGACTAATTGTTGTTGGCATTGATGTTTTCTTTAACCATTTGTGTGCAATGTTGTAGACAATTTTTCAGTGATAATACCACCCAACCTCCTTGAAATGTAAACAAGAGACTCAACCTATCACTATAACTGTCACTGATGCTGATACATCATCATCATCAACCTGTCACTATTGATGTCACTGAAATTGATACATCATCATCATCAACTTGTCACTATTACTGTCATTGAAATTGATACATCATCATCATCAAAACTGGTTCAACCACATAAATTTCATGCCAAGATATGGTCAAGATCACCATGATATGCATCAAACCATGTGCCAAGATATGCATCAAGCATGTGCTAAGATATGAATCAAACCATGTGCCAAGACCTCCAAGATATCTCTCAAAACATATACCGAAATATCTTCAAGATATAAGCCTCAAAACATAGAGAAAACATAAATTTCAACATTTGAAAAACTGGTGCTTGATATCACAGATCATCAAACCTTCCTTAACTTTATCCTCAAGAGAATAACACCTTCTTCAAACTTTTCTTCAGCCTCACAGGACTAGACCGAGCAATAGGTGGGGCCTCGCATGACGATACCAAGAGAACCAGTGGGGACCTTGCAAGACACCCTGGTCTTGACCCGTGGGGGTCACCTCATTATGATCCAGGTGGATATCGGTGGCCACCCACCCTTTCCAACTGGCTCAAAATAATTTTCTGGCAATTTTGGTAATTTACTATTTTTAGCAGTTTTTAACTTCCGGGGCCATTTTGAGGGCTTAAATGAAGGTTTTTTTGGATCAATATTCTAAATAATATCCAAATACTTTCATTGAGCCCCCCAAAATGAATCTCCTCGATGATACCTTTCCAACGAGCTATCATGCACTCCAAACGGATATCATATGCCAAAGTTACGCCCCTGGGAAGTTGATACACCAAACTACCCAAAACGGGGTCCACAAAATTGTTGGCTTTTCATCTTCTGGGTTTAGGGTTTTGGATTTTCTTTATGATAAAAAAGGCCTTTGGAGCCTCATTTTAAAATCATCTTCTTGCAAATGCAATTAGAGGACACATCTCTTCTCAGAGATAAGTTGTCACCATTCTAGCGAGTCTTTCTCTCTGTATTTTTACAGTCTTTGTACATTTTCTCTCATTAATAGAAAATTGTGTATTACTGTATCTCTGTGTTTATGGTTGCGTCTCTGATACATTTTTGTTATATTATTGTATATCCAAGATATATTTGT
This sequence comes from Picea abies, assembly GCA_900067695.1. NCBI lineage: Eukaryota > Viridiplantae > Streptophyta > Pinopsida > Pinales > Pinaceae > Picea > Picea abies. The sequence continues at coordinate 1,501 of CBVK0100923268.1, read as the reverse complement.
ACATTGATTTATTATATCTCCGCTCTCATTTTGTACTGAAAATAATCCGAATTAGTGGTATCAGAGCAGGCTGCTCTTGATCATTTTTTTTTTCCAATGCATGTCCCTAACGAGGTCCGAGTATAGCAAGTTGGGTCTCAATTTTGTCTCTCTTGAAGACAATTTCTCTCGCATGCCCAAGAATCCCTCCATGGTGGAAGAAAAGAAAAACGACGGAGGAGACGATTCTATCAATATGTTGCTTGAGCAAGCTCTCATGCGACAGAGGGACGAAATGATGGAGAATTTTTCCCACATCCTTTAATGCCTGTCGATAGCAACAGACACATCTTCATCAAACAACCAATTTGGAAGCACCTCTCTTTTCATGGTACAGGTTAATTTTGATATTCTCGTATTTTAATGTCAGATAGATGCAGATTCCCTAGACAGATGGTTAAATCTGCTAGAAGGTTATTTATTTGTCCACCATTTTTTCGATAGGGAAAAGATCACCTTCGCACTCCTTAAAGCTCTACCCCATGTCAAACATTGGTGGGAAACTTACTGGGAGCAAAGTTCCACATAATAATTTGGAATATATGGGGCCGATCCCACTTGGGATTTTTTTGTGGACGTGGTAAAGGAACAATATTACCCTGTTGACAACTATGAGGAACAATATATGAGATGGACCACACTGTGGCAAGAGAGGGGCCAAGCAGTTCTGGAGTTCACCAATACCTTCCATACCTTGCGCACCAAGCTGGGTATCAAAGACTCCAAACGACATTTGGTTCTGAAATACCGTGGGGCTCTACACAGATACATCCAAACTAAAATGGATTTTCTGAGCATCTCATCACTCAATGTTTCTTATCGATATGTTGTTAAAATCGAGCATAAATTTAAGCACCAGAACAAATAGGAGTTTGGGTCTGCAAATCTGCAACAACCAAAGTATGATAAAGATAACCCTAAAAAACAGTCTCCCGTAAACCAGTCCAAACCACAGGAAAAGAAGGGTCACGTGAAGACGAAGAAGGACACCGAAAAATGGTGCGATTACCACAAAATACACTAGCACAACACCGATGATTATCGCTCAAAATAGTCATTGGTGGCTGAAATCAAAGACAATAATTCGAACCCTGATTTGGAATCTGATTTTGAAAATACTGGTAAAAGACAGATCATCGACGCAGACCCCACTGCTATTATTGCGACCACAACAATTCAACCAGAAGAACCAACAGATCCTGAAGAGGGGGAACAGATTTTTCATTGACAGATGTGGGTGAAGGGGACCCCACTGCATTTTATTGTTTATAGAAGAAGCAAGAAGAACCTCATCTCAGCAGAGGTCATCAAATAGTTTGGATTGTCAACAACACCACACCCACAACCATACAACATCAGGTGGCTTCGCCAAGGATGAGATCTTTGTGTCAGCTAGCAGTTTTGATTGTCTTATTGTTAATGTTTATGCCATTATTATAGTTCTTTGCATTTCATAAGATAA
>CBVK0100923249.1:0-11505 GCA_900067695.1 Picea abies | reverse complement strand
TTGAGAGAGTATGGAGATTTGTCTGATGGTGGAATTTAATGTTTTCCCTTCAAAAAGAAAGAAAAAAGAAATGCGTATATATGAATATTCATAATTACGTAACTAAACCACAATTGTCTAAATAAAATTGTTGAACCGGATAATAGCAATTAAAGAATTTCTCAAACAACTAATTGGTTTGTTGTCTTTTATAAAAGACTAGTCTAGCTGACTGGATTGGATGCATACATAAATTACCAAAAGATGGTATCTTTGATTATTAGTACATGCACGAGACTTGTATGTACTAGCTACACATACATTTCTTGTACATATACACTATTATGTATAAGTTTTCTTGACTTACTTACTGATAATGTCGGTTAATTGTTATGAATGTGTGAACCATGTTTCTTTTTCTTTGTACCATAATATACCTTAACTTTGGGACAAAGTTTCCTGAAGGGTGGGTGTGTGTAACGACCCTACTTAAATAGATGTATAGGATTATTAAATTATAATTAATTTGATAATCTGACTGTCCTAAAATGTTAGCTAAACGATAATTATTTCTTAAATAATATTAACTAATTACTTGTTCATATCTATCAATGATTAATTAATTATTAATTGACTCATTAATTAATTGAGTAAAGAATTAAAGGGGTTAATAAGTTTAATTTGTTAAAGACTTACGTACACGGGAAGGGATAAGACATTGAATATAAGGATATGATATTAATAAAGGGATAAGATATTAAATATAAGGGGATAAGATAATAAATAAATGGATAAGGAAATGAATGAAAGGGGGGAGAGTCAATGAAGGGGGAATATGACGGGGAGAGTCTTACGGTGAAAGGCATTCTTTTGGGGGAGGAAGCATTTTGGGAGCAGGATATTTTTGTGAGGGAATTTGGGTGGAGATGGCTGGTGTGAGGAGTTTTTCTTTGGGGGCTTTTGGTGAATTATAAGCAGGGGGCACCGGTTTGCTAGGGTTTTGGGCACGAGGGACAGGATTCCTTTCGGTTTCCTGGAGCTAGGGAGTCGGACGGGCTTCTCCTAGCTAGCTGGGAGGATAGTCGGTTTGGGCAGAGTTGGTCAGTGCAGCAGGCAACAACAAAGCAACAGGCTGGACAACCGGGTCAATGGAGAAATTAGCATCAAGAAGAGGTAAATTTATTTATTCTGTTAAGTAATTCTTATGCTGTGGATAAAATTTTAATTTTTGTCAAATATCATATGCTCATATGTTGGTGATTGAATTATTTTTGTATGAGAAAGAATTATATGCTAAATCAAATTAAATTTTGCATTTTTCCAGCTACTACAATATTGAAACCACGAGGGATATGGAAAAGAAAGAAGAATCAATGCTTGTTTTCTCTAGAGGCCTAACATAGGAAAAGTGATTGGTATGTTGATAGTGGTTGTTCAAAGCATATGACAGGTGACATGAACAGGTTTCTAACTCTGAAGAAAGAAAAAGATGGATCAGTTTCATTTAGAAATAATCATTCAACTAGAATCATAAGAAGAGGCACAGTTAAGCTTGGAAGCAAAGATGCAATGGAAGAAAATGTTCTACTGGTTGAAGATGTGAAGAGAAATTTGTTGATAGTAAGTTAAATGTGTGATCAAGGACACACACTTCAGTTCAAATCAAAGAAATGAGAAATAAGGAAAGAAGGATTAGGAAGGTTAGTGGCGAAAACTATAAGGACTCCAAACAACATATATGTTTTGAATGAAATTGGAAATGAAATTTGTTGTTTAGGAAAGGAAAATGAAAGTTAGATTTGGCACAAAAGAATGGGTCACATTCACTTTGAAAATCTTGTCAAAATCAACAAAAAGGAAGCAGTAAGAGAAATCCCTAAAATCTCAAAGCCAATGAATACTCTATGTAAGCATTGTCTACAGGGGAAACAAACCAAAACCAAGTTCAAATCAAATGAGTACTCAACAAAAAAATCATTGGAGATTGTACATACTGATCTATGTAAACCAACAAGGAAAAATAGATTAAATGGTGAACGATACTTCATGCTACTGATTGATGACTACACAAGAATGATTATATTTTTTTTTCTCAAGAAGAAGTCAGAGGCATTTGAGCACTTCAAGATATACAAAGAGATGGTTGAAACAGAGACATAATTTAAAATCAAGTGTTTAAGATTAGATAATGGTGGAGAGTACACATCAAAGGAATTCATGGACTTTTTTAGTGAACATGGGATAAAGAGACAATTCTCAGCAGCCAGGACACCTCAACAAAATGGAGTTGTTGAAAGAAAGAACGATACTATACAAGAAATGTCCAGAATCATGTTGAAAGATTCCAATTTGGGTGACATCTTTTGGGCATAGGAAGTGCAAACACCAGTTCATATCTTGAACATATGAATGCTCAGAAAGAACAGTGATAAGACTCCCTACGATCTATGGAAAGGAATACCGACAAATGTGAATCATTTTAGAGTGTTTGGAAGCAAGTCCTACATCAAAAGAGAAGACGACAGTATTGGAAAATTTGACTCTCGAGTTGACAAAGGAATATTTGCCAGGTACTCAAGCAAAAGCAAGGCATACAAATGTTTCTATCTTAGACTTAATAGAATAGTGGAAATCATCAATGTACAGATTGACGAGTCAAGTGTACGAAAGATCAAAGAAGAAATAAGAGAATCAATAGAGTAGGAAGGAGAAGAGGAATTGAAAGAAGAAGAAGAAGAGGAATAAGAGGAAGAGCAACCAAGAGTAGATAAAAAGGAAGATGACCAGTAAAATCTTCATATATCTCCCAAAAACTCCTAGTAGGCGAATACAGAAAAATCATCCACCAAAACAGATCAGTGGGAATATGGATATAGGAGTTCAAACTTGGAGAAAATTGTGCTCACTATAACAAAGGCATCTAGCATTGTTATCCACAGTTGAACCCAATAGTTTTGAAGAATCCATCACAGATGAACACTAGATAAAATCCATGGAAGAAGAATTGGATGATATAGATGAGAATGAAATATGGGAACTTGTTCCAAGGCCTAAAGATAATAATGTGATTTGTAAAAAATGAGTATTAAAAAACAATATGAACGACGATGGATAAGTAACTAGGAATAAGGAAAGGCTAGTATGCTAGGGATATGATCAGGTTGAAGGAATAGATTTTGAAGAAACTTATGCCCCATTTTCTAGAATGGAAGCAGTCAGAATGATCTTGGCTTATGCAAGTTCAAAGAGAATCAAAGTATATCAAATGGATGTAAAATCATCCTTCCTATATGAAGAACTAGAGGAAGAAGTCTACATCGAACAACTATAAGGATTTATATTGTTAGAAAGGGAAGATTATGTTTGTAGATTGAAGAAGGCACTATATGGCCTTAAACAAGCCCTCGGAGCATGGTATTCAAGACTGGACAACTATTTACAACAACAAGGGTTGAGGAAAGGAAATGCAGACAACAATCTCTACATAAAGGTACATCAAAATAATTTGTTGATAATTGAAGTTTATGTTGATGACATTATTTTTGGAAGTAATGATGATAAGATGAGTCAGAAATTTGCTAAAGACATGCACAATGAATTTCAAATGTCATTACTTGGTGAGATATCTTTCTTTTTGGGACTCTGCATATGTCATCTAGATACAAGTATTTTCATCTCACAGACCAAGTATATCAAATAAATGTTGAAGAAATTTGGGATGGTAGATTGCAAGCCCATAAGTACTCCCATGCAGACCAGTTGCAAACTGAGCAAAGATGATATATCCAAAGATCCATATCAAAGGCTCTACATATCGATGTTTGGAATTTTACTATATGTAACAACTTCCAGACCATATGTGATGCAGGAAGTTGGACAGGTGGCACGGTTTCAAGCAACACCAAAGGAATCACATGTTATGGAAGTGAAGAGGATATTCATATATCTAAAAGGTACAAAAGTGTTTGAATTGTGGTATCCAAAAAGGAATTATCTATCTCTTACTGCCTACATAGATGCATATTGGGAAGGTAGCATTGATGATAGAAGAAGTACAAGTGGAAAAAATTTCTACTTGGGTGAATGTTTGGTATCTTGGTTGAGCAAGAAACAGTCTTCGATATCATTGTCCACAATAGAAGCATAGTATATTGTAGCAACAACATGTTGTACATAGTTTCTTTGGATGAAGAAAACTTTGCAGGACATACAGATGGAATATGACGAGCCTATATTGATATTTTGTGATAATACTAGCACTATAAGTATCTCTAAGAATCCAGTGATGCATTCCAAGATGAAACACATTCCGATCAAGTTTCACTTTATATGGGAATAGGTTACGGAGAAGAAAATCAAGGTAGAGTATGTTGGTACAGAAGAGAAGATTACAGATATCTTCACGAAACCTCTTCCAAGGGAGACTTTTGAGTATCTTTGACAACAAAATTGGAGTAGTTTCAGCCCCACAATGAATGATTTTTGAAATAATTGAATTCTTTTTTAATGTTTTTTTTATCAGAGATGTACACAAGGAAGCACCATGAAAATAAACATCAATAGAGATAAGAGGCTTAGTGATAGGGGGAGCATCCCCATGGAGAAGTCATCCTTTTCCATTGATGTTAAAGGGGGAGAGAAAAACAGAGGCATGGAAGATAAGAGGCATGAATATAGGGGAGCCAACACATGAAGACAGGTGGAGCCAACATGGGAATAAGTGTTGACATTGTTGTGTCTAAGTGTTTCCATCAATGCCAAAGGGGGAGATTGTTGAAATATTAATTAATTATTGAGAAATACTAATTAATTATTATAGGGATAATTAATTATTGAGATAGGTTTTCATTGATGTCAACCCTTGAGAAAAGTTTCATGTCGAAGTAAAGTGGCAGTAAATAGAAGATAATTAATTATTGCAGGGATAATTAATTATTGCAAGAATAATTAATTATTGGAGGGATAATTAATTATTACATAGAAAAGTAAAGTGGGAATAAACAGAAGATAAGAGGTTGCATGTGAGTTTCATGTGAGTTGCATGTCATTAAGAAATTTCTCTTTATAACATAGAGAAGAGTCCATTGAAAATCATTCTATGTATTGACTTCTAAGAATACGGGTTGGAGATATAAGGTAGTGAGTCGAAGACAAAGAAGTCAAGTGAAGTAAGGAGTTTGCAGAAGTTGAGAGTAAGGAGAAGGGGTTTCATATAGGAAATCATTGAGCATATCTATGAGTTTAAGGAGGAAAAGTGTGAACATCCACGATCTTCAGTGAGGGAAAGCACAGATACTTGCGGGCAGACAATACACACAGTCACAGACCTATGAGGAAAAATCCAAGAAGATCAAGGATCAAGAACTTGGGTCAGCTTCAGGGTAAAGGTATGTCTTCCTGAGTGTGTTAGACATTTATTTTGATGAAATTAGGAACATGTATTTCTCAGTGAGTTATGAGCACTTGATTTGAATAACTCTTTTGTGGATTTTGGTATGAGGTGTGTGTGGTTGTAGTCTTGATGAGATAGGGATATCAGTAGCAACAACAGAGGTATCAGGAATAGAAGCAACAACAAGTTATCATTTATAGCAATATAGGTAGTGACAATGTTGTCTACAGTTATATTTCAGGACGGTTGGATAGGGCAAGGAAAGGGGGTTGTAGCCTCCTTTTGGTTGGCGCCAAAAAATTAGGGAGTTGGATCTTCCTTCAGGATGCAGCCTATAAACATGGGGTTGGAGCATCCTTCCAGTTGTAGCTATAGAAATAGGAAGTTTGTGCTTCCAATGAATGTACTCTTTGAAAAATAAGAAACAAATTCCGTGGTTTTTTCCCGCATTGGGTTTCCATGTAAAACTTTGGTGTACTATGTTTATGTGTTGTTTATGTATTGATTTATGGTACCAATACTATATTGAATGATGATTAAATATCATTGAAGATTTATATTATGGTTAAATAAATAAAAGTAATAAGATTGATTCACCCCCCCCTCTCAGTATTCCAACATACACTGTGCACACCTTATCTTTGTTAACACTTTTCTACGCACTAATTTGATGCATGCAACACCAAAACCATGTGTCCTTGGCTCACCGGCCTAAATGTACATTACATTTACACTTGGTATGAATCGAATCACTAGCCTATATGTACAATTACAAAGGGTTCTGGACTAAGAACACTACAATCCCCTCCCCCTTGTTTATGCACTGTCCTCAGTGCATCATATACACATGTACATACAAAATGTTAAAAATAATAAAAAATATGAGGATACTCTGCTCACATAGCATCCTCATGCTCCCAGGTTTCATCCTCAGGATCATACTAGTTCCATTGGACCTTTACCATCTCCATGACTTGATTCCAGATCTACTTGATTTTTCAATCCAATATGCAAATTGGTCTCACTTGAAATTCACCTTCTGGATCCCCCTGAATCACATTCCAATCAATGACATGATTAGGATCATGTACATACTTCTTAAGCAATGACACATGGAAAAAAATATGAATACAAAAGGATGCAGTAAAAGCAAGCATATAAGTGACATGACCAATCCTTTCAATGATTTCAAATGGCCCACAATAGTGTGATGCTAACTTCGAGGAATTTCCCAACTTCAAGGAACTGTTCTTGGCCTTCACTTTCATAAATACGTGATCACCCACTCCAAATTCCCTGTGGGTTTTGTCTTTATCTGCACATCTTTTCTTCCTACCTTGGGAAACTTTTAAATTCTTCCTAATCCTTACCATCTTCTCCTCCATTTCCCAGGTCAAATCTAACCCAACTACTGTGCAGTCTACTGGGTTGTCCCAACTCATTGACATGTTTCACTTTCTACCATAAAGTGCCTCAAATGGGCTCGTCTTTAAATATGCCTAATACCCATTTTTGTAAAAAAAAATTACCAAATGAAGGTAATCTTCCCATTTCGATGGATTAACCATCACATACATCCTCAACATGTCTTCAATCACCCGATTTACCCTCTCGATTTGACCATCTGAATCAGGATGATATGTTGTGTTGATATTCATACTTGTCCCAAATCCCTTGAATAATTGTTTCCAAAAGTTTGAGGTGAACTTGGAATCTTTGTCAGACACAATCGTCTTAGGTACACCATGCAAATTAGAAACTTCATGCATGTATATATCAACAACATCGGCTTCCTTGTGCATTGAATTCACTGGATTAAAATGTGCAGCTTTAGTAAGCTTGTCCACCACCACCATAATAGAATCATGTTTCTTAGTAGTCCTAGGAAACTTAGTTATGAAGTCCATAGTCACAAATTGCCACATCCATTTATGAATGGGAAAAGGATAAAACAGACACACTGGATGTTTGTGCTCAGCCTTGGCCTTCTAAAAATCGAGACATTTTGCAATGAAATCCACAACTTCCTTTTTCGTATCTGGCCAAAAGTATTGGTTCTTGACTGTGACAATGGTCTTTTGATAACTTGGATGTCTAGCATAAGGAACCTCATGTATCTCTAAAAAAATCAATTTCTTTAAATCTTGGTCATTTGGCACGTAAACTCTACATCTATACATGAGGATCCCATCCTCTCTTAACTCATAACCTTCAAAATTTGGCTGCGACATACCTTGCTATAAAGTCACACTTATATCCATATAGTGCAGATCTAATCTGGAATCTTCCAAAATTTTGTCACACAAATCGGTTTGGTACATGCTAATGGTTGTAGCATGCATCTCATGCATCCTCTTGCAGACTGCATCAACTAACTTGTTCTCTTTTCCTATGATATGATTTGTGTCGAAGTCATACTCACTGAGGAACTCTAGACACCTACTTTGTCTAGAATTCAAACTTGGTTGTCCAAACAAATACTTCAGACCACAATGGTCTATTCACAACTCAAATATCTTACCCATGAGATAATGTCAACACATCTTCAAACCATTCACTATGGCTGCCAATTCCAAGTCATGCGTAGCATAGAGCCTTTCATTCTCCTTCAACTTCCTTGACTCATAGCATACCAGATTTCCATTTCGACTCAAGACTCAACAGATTCCTTTCTTGCATGCATTTGTGCACACAACGAAGTCTACATCTGGATCCACAATTCTCAAAATTGGTGCACATGTTAACAAGTTCTTCAAGTATTGAAAACTCCTTATGCAATCTCGAGTCCATTCAAATCACACACATTTCTTCTGTAGGGATGTGATTGGATGCACAATCTATGAAAATCTGTCAATAAACCTTCTGTAGTACCTCTTCTTCAAAAGCTCTTTTAGTTGCATCTATAACTCCTTCAATTCTCCTGTACTCATCCTGTAAGGAGTCTTGGATACAAGTGTTTTTCCTGGCATCAGATTTATAAAGAAGTTGATATCTATTTTTGAAGGAAATCTTGGTATCTCTTTAAAGACATCCTCAAACTCTTTCAACACTGCATAGTCTTCCACACTTGACACTTTATCCTTAGGTTCCTCTTCCATGTGTGCTGTGAATACTCGACACCCTTTTCTGTGACTTTTCTTCAACTGGAAAGTTGAAAGTTCTCTAATAGTCATAGCTCTTGGAATTCCTTCAAATGATCTCAAATTTCCTTCCTCGTCCAATCAAGTAAATTCCTTATTGTAAAAATCTAGTATAACATGATGATCATCCAACCAATCCATACCAATGAGGCAATCATATGATCCCAAAGGTATAATATTCAAATAAAATCTTGCGTGTAGTCCATTCATCTCCAATGGACATGCCTTAACCATCTCATTGATTTTCCTTTTTGTTCCTATAGATAACTGCACCAACCATGGTTTTCCAAGCTTGCTTCTCGACAGATAGAATCTTTTCACCATATTAGGATCTAGATAACTATGCCTATCTCTTGAGTCGATTAAAATAACAATAGGTTGGTCGTTAATATTAACTTTTTCCTTGATCATGTGGGACTAGAACTCATCCTGTTTGTTATCCAATGTAGTGTAAATCCTTGACACATTTCTACCCATGTCTTCCACTGTCGCAGCTTGTTGTACACTATGCAAAATCTTAGCTTTATCACCTCTTTGAGGGAAATCTCTTTGCATATGATTTCCACCACAACCCCAACACTGCATAGGTTTCTTCCATGACTTTTGTCCCACAATTTATGACATTCCAGGTTCCTAGAGAGTCATTTTTCCTTGCGCAATATTTCCAAAAAATGGTAGCGTAACTCTCTTCTTCCTTTGTTCCATCTTACTTTTCATCTTGTCTTCCCAATCCTTTTGGAAATTCAACCTTCCCCTTTACTGCTCATAAAGACACTTAGTGTTCCTTATGGTCTCTTCCAATGTCTTAGGGTCATCATATTGTATATTGTCACTGATAAATGAGGGCAACCCACTCAAATATCTATGAATCTTCACTTGTTCATCCTTGATAAAAGGTACATAATTCAACAATTCTAAAAGTCTTCTTTTGTACTCATCAATTTTCATGCTCCCAAGCTTGAGTTCGAAGAACTCTTTCATTTTCCTGTCATAGTACCGCTTGGTTAAGTATTTATTTTGGAAATACCTTTTGAACTCTCTCCAATTCACTTTCTTCTCATCAATGTGTTGCACTTGCACATACTGATCCCACCACATTGATGCATTTCCATTTAGCTGATAGATAACAATTCTCCCTTCCTCCCGTGCATAATAGTTATGCAGTTGGAAGTAAATTATCATGCCCAACAACCATGTCTCTTCATCCTCATCCTTTTTATGCTCCCCGTCAAAGGTAGGAGGTTTGATATTATTCATTTCTCATTGTAGCTCGTCCACCCTAGTCCTTCTCTTATGCTTTGTGACAGGAAATGGACTTGAACCACTACGCGCTTTCCTGAAGGAATGCTTACCAACATTTATTTCATATCTTATTTTCTCATCATGATACCTACAACTTCTCGATCTACTCATCTATGTCTCCTTATCCATATTATTTTCTATTTTGTCCAGGATTTGCATCAATTTGATGTTGAAGTCATCTTGATGCACCTTGTCTTTCTTATGCCTTTAATTATCAGCCTTATAGATCTGGACATATTTCTGCAATACTTTTGTAGTTTCTACCAAGTTCCTTTGCTCCCCCTTGGATTTTGTACCATCGACACCCAAAACGACATATAGATCTTCGAATTCATCATCAAGACTGTAAGTCCTCTATGCATCTTCCATGCTTTTAACCTTCTGCACTGACTCTGTCTTGCTCTATTAACTGAAAATTCTGCAAAATGTGCAAGAAATTAAGATTTATTAGATGGTTTCATGCAATAGCAACATGAAAACCTTGCACCGTTTTGTCAGAATCATTTCTCTTGGATTTATTGGATGATTTTAACATCTCAAACTCTAGTGCATACACCCACACATCACTATCTTTGTGCACATCACAACTCTATACTGTATGTTAGAACACTTTAGAAATCTTAAAATTAAAACTTTGAAATCTTTTCATTTTTATCCTTTAAAAATTAATCACAAAAAACTTATGAAAATCGTTCTTCATTGAATAAACATATGATTTCTATATCTTGATAGAGCGCATCCAATATCATGCACTAAATATTTTTTGCCGATTGGATCAACGACTCTCACAATTTCAGAATGCTAAAGTTGCGTAAAATTTAAACAAAAGAAAGCTACGAAGTCACTTCGGGACTTCGCGATTCGGGATTCTCAAACTCATAGTGTTTAAAGAACTAAAAACCCAGAAGTTTCAAATTTCTAGAGTCCCAGAGATAGGTTCCCACAAAAATATTTTAAATAGATCTACTGATGAGTCACAGGTCACCTGTCAAAAAAATTATTTTGGCCGACACGTGGCACTCTTTTTGGCATTTTTGTCAGATCATTCACACGTTTTTAGGTGACACGTGTCACTCACCTTTTCATGAAACGTCATCAAAAGTGACGTCATCACTACCACATCACTTCGAGAGATTGTCCTTCAGGAGATAAATCATAGAACAGATTCAAAAATTCCGGAGCACCGAAATACCGAAGCACTTGTGATCATGATAAATAAAATAATTAAAAAACTTAATAAATTAAACAGGTTTAGCTAGTTGTGATTAACAATAAGAAATCACTCCATGAATTCAGCCTTCGGGAGGTATCCATTGTCTTGCATTCAAAACCCCCGAATGTTGAACTACCGAAGTACTCACCGCACTGTTGGCAGCCACAAATTCTGTGAAATTTTATCATAATTGAAAGTCATCACAAAAAGATAAAATCTTTCTGTATTTGCCTCCTCCTTACATTTATAATGTTTTTGTCTTTTGGCTTCAAGGATATTTATTGGGCTAGCTTATTATATGAGTTTTTCGTTTTCGTTTTCTTTGTTTAAATTTCATGACTGCAAGCATAAAATTCAAACAAAAAGATTGGATTGGGTAATCATTCTGTAGTCTGTGTTTTCTTCTTTTCTTTTACCAAAGAGATTACACCTTAAGGGTACCTAAGTGTTTATAAGTTTAAGTTTTATGAGCTTATTGA
>CBVK0100923248.1:0-18054 GCA_900067695.1 Picea abies | reverse complement strand
TAATTTTTGAAATGCCTAAATGCGCAAAACCTTGGATTAACACTTGAGATGTGCTCTTTGATCTATCATTCATATCACTTTCATGTCACCTGGTACAAGACTGATGTACCCAAAAATACACATCATCCTATTGTCCTGTACATTTAAGATTTCATTCATTATTTGAATAGGCAGCTGATAGTGGTTAGGGTTTAATATTCATTGTGCATAATGGTTCATGAGCCTGCGCATCCTCTGGTTTTTTGTCACTCCAAACTTAAATTATCAAACATGACAACCTCCCAAGTTTGTAGGTATCGGGTCGTTTTGGTTTTCACATACCTCTCCTTGTTATTTTTCTATTGGAAGATGAAACCTCCTTCTCATGGTATTCACTATGCCTATTTGATAGTAACCATGGCCCCTGTGATTCAGATTGAACCTAATGGCTCTCAAGCCCTTCTCGCCCACAATGATGCCATAAACAATTTACAGGTGCACGGTTGGGATATTCGAAAATTTGAAGGTTATAACCTAGTGGTCGCACATCATTTTGCTCAAACATTTGATGGCTTTAGAGCCAAAGTTAAGGATCTACAATTGGAGCTCACAGAGGACTCTATATCCCAAGAAACAAGACTATCACATGAAGGAGAAAAATGCTTCAAAAATGACATTCTAGAAGGCGTGCCTTGCAGCCTATTCATGCTCTCTAGGAATTTGACATGCTGCCCTAAAGGTACTCCTATTACCCTCTTGAAACCTTGATGGCATGACCTTCTTCTAATTCTGAAATAGTTTATAACGTGCGAGGGCATGTATGGTTTAGTATTTTTGTATCATATCTGACTATTGATGTTGTTTCTAGGGTTTAAGATAAACATGCCATTTTATTTGTTAATGAGCTTGCATAAGATGTCAAAGCATTATAAGAAACAAATTTTAAACCCTCTATCTAGCCTCTTTCACCACAGGCTTATACGAATTCTCCTGCTATTGCACCTGTCTCAAATTGGAGACACTTGCGAAAACTTCCTATGTCAAAACAATTTTGCCCTACCTGAGAGCACAGTGGACTCACCTTTGTATTCAAATGTAAACCCCAATCCTGATAACCCTGTGACCGAAATTCAATGTGTAGATTCACATAATGACCATGAGCTTACTGAACCAAATTATATTGCTATACAAAACCCTCTGGGTATAAAAACCCGATATAATTTTGTACCCAAGAAATCATTAGAAGAGGTAGTGGATGTCTTGAAGGAGAGGGTTTCTCCTATTCCTGATTTTGAGCCGACTCAGGGTTTGATTAATGAACCAACTATTAAGAAAAATCGTAAGAAGAAGAAACATGATAACTCAGATCTAAGTTTTATAAACAAAATATCAGGCCGATTAATACCCAGGAGTTTGAGAAATCGAAAGAATGATCATTGTTCTGATGATGAGATCAATGATTTCCTTGAACGAGAAGATGTGGATAACCAATGTCTCATAAACGAAACTGTTTTTTTTTTGTTTGTTAGTTTGTTCGTGACATGTGGGACTAACCTATGGCTAAGAAACCGTGACTCAGGGGCATCTAAGCAGTCAAAAATCACTCAGGGATTGCACCCGGCCTGAGCCACACCAACCCTTAACTTGGATGGATTTTTTGTCTCCGTAGGTTTCGAACCGGTGACTTTAACATCACAGAGCACCTTAAAAACACACTCCATCACCGACTATCCTACACCTTGGGGAACTCATAAACAAAATTGTTGGTCAAGCTATACAATATGACTTTGTTTCTAGACTACTTCCATTTCTAAAAGGTCAAGAGGGCTTTGCTGGCATAGGCCATGATTTGAAACAAGGCACAAGAAATACCAAATCACCCATTGCTGAGTACACTCAAACTCGGCCTGCTATAGCATCAATACACTGTGACAATTGTTTGGATTGGGTAGAATGCTATTACAGGGACATACCATATTTACAGGCACAATTAAAACATTTGGCTACTCGCAATTATTTGCTTGAAAAAGAAAATCAAGAGTTGAAGGCATGCACAGATCAGGAAAGTAAAAATCCCAAACGAGCCAGTAGTGTGGTTATCAAGAACGCAACCAACTTTAGTGCCATCATTAACTCAAAACTATCTGACCCTTCACTATCTAATTTCTAGAATGGTAAAATTAGTTTTGATTTGCTTTCATTTTATTCTGTTATAAAAGTCAAATAGAAAGATTCATTTTGATTTTCTTTGTTAATATAAGACTAGCTACAGAATCTCATGATTCTATATCCAGTCTATTTGTAAATGTTAGTTTGTATTATTTTCTAAATATCAATTTCATTTTTTCATCTATAGGAAAATAATAATTATGGTGCTATTCACAAGGAGAAGCCATCTTGGATTATGCGCTGTACAGTTTAGTAGTTTCTTTTTGTTTGATAAAACTTTGTCATTATGTAATAAATTTTGATAAACCAACTCCTACAGGAATGGTTCCCTATTGCACTATTTTTGTAAAACAATCTATTTTTTTTGGGATTACCCTCTATCTTGCATGATAAGAGGTTGTTAATCCAAAACTAGTTTAAATAGTGCTAATGTGAACTTTTGTTGGGATACAATATGGACATGTGATTTTGGGAACTGATATGGAAAAGCTATTCACCATCAACTTTAAACCTGTGTGATGCTTATTCCATTATGTTCTTCTATTGCCTCGGTCTTATGAGATATTATTATGTTTGATGAAGCTTTAGCCTTGTCATCATATGGTGTTTCATATTGTTAAGTATTTAGATGTTGTCCATAATTTTCTATTCCATTCTGTATGTGTGATCAATTCGTCATTTGTTTATTATTGAATTTATTCTTAATGTTAAATGATGGATAATATTAATACTCAGAATTGATTTTCCTTTCATTCTAAGTTATTGATTATCATAATATCATAGGAGTTTTAATTAGTTATTGTTTTTGCTGTTATATTCCTGCTCCAACACATTACACGCTTCTTTGAATTTGTTCTGGAAGTACTAATATTGTTCTGTCACAGGTTTCCTTACATGCATGACAAATAAGAACTTTAACAACACAGGAAGATAAACTCAGTTTAGTCGATTAGTTACATGTTAGTCTGTTTGTTATTTAGTTAAATTATTTATTAATGAAATAATGATTGCATGAATTAGCTTTGACTGTTTATGTATCATTGTTTCAATTGTATTTTCTTGGTATTTATTAGTTTTAAATCTTTGAATATTCTAAAACAAAAAAAAATATATTTATGTGCTTTCTTTATGTCGTTTAGAAACACTTTCAAGAACATTCATTTCACAAGATTTCAAGTAAACCTTGCAAGCTGTGTATAGACTGTTTATAATCATATGCACGTATTCATGTTTATATTTGAATACTTGTAATTAGTAAACTTATATTCTTAGCATCATAGCCTTAGATTAACTTATTTATTTTTTCATTTTTAGGACTTAGTTGGCTAATGGAGCCATTAAACTCGTCGGGTCAGTTCATTCCAAATGGCTTGGGTTATTTAGACAACCCTAGTCTGGATTTGACCTTCCAGTTGATGGTGTATCACTTACGCCCGTCAAAAAATGGTGCTAGAAGGAGGGCCTGAAATTAATTGGTGGCACATGGAGGCCGCAAGGCCCCTCCAAACAACCATTCTCCTGTCATAACGCGTAGTCACTCTGACACAAACGTTATACTTGAAACATCTACTATCTCAAACAACAACCCCAATATTCATGTTGAACTAGTGACAACACTCCCTCAAGGGATTGACGTCCATGAAATTGTCCGCCAGTCACTTATAAGAACTCAAAGTGCCTTATCTCATATTAGACAACCTGGTAGACAACTCAATCAACCCCTTGACTTTACAAATCTTCAAGAACAACTTCGAGGTACTGGTCTGCCTAGAAACACTGTAGGGACTAATAATATTACCAATCCTGCTGAAGCACTTCCTTGGTACTGGAGGATCTGGTATTCCACCGTCTCCATTGGTTCTTCTTGATCCTCTTTAGGAGGAGAGTCTTCAGATGAAGGAAGTTCTTCATCAAAACCATCTCATACTTTGACACCACCAAATCCCATGGAAAACCAAAATAATCGTGCCATACCTTGGCTCGATCAAGATGTTGTGGCTGTGCATGGATCCCAACACCCATTGCCTAAACATCCCGAGAAATGGTTGCCCAAATTTGATCCAGATTTGAAGCAATTAGCTGAGGATCACATCAAGAAATTTATGCTATCCATTAGACCCCAGTGTGTAGAAAACGAAGATGTAGTGTGCAAATTATTTCCTTATAATTTTGAGGGAAATGCCTCAACCTCGTATTTCGCTCAACAACCTCAGAGCATCGTCTCTTGGGACAAGTTCAAAACTTGTTTTCTAGAAAAACTTGGAGATGATAAATCTTCAGAAGTCTTGGTTATGGAACTCTCTAGCTTAAAAATGAACCCTAAAGAAAAAGTGAAAGACTTTAACCAAAGATTTCCAACTCTAAAAAAAAAAATCCTCGTAGATTTGATGCCTGCAGAAAGCTTAATTGTTGCATATTATACTAAGGCACTACATAATAACATATCCATATGGGTTAAAAGGTCCAAAAAGAACACATTGTTAGAATCCTTTGAGGAGGCAAGTCAAATTGAGAAAGATATATTGAGCTTAAAAGATAATCTTAGTAGTGAAGCTGAAACAACTTCATCTTCTAAGAAGAAAATATGAATTCTCACCAGGCCTCCTCAACCTAAAAATCAACAAGAAACGTTAGACTTGGAGAGCTTGTAGAAATCTTTCCAGAAATTGTCCAATCAAGTCATTGAATTGAAAAAATCAGCCGAGGAGGCATATACAAGTAAAGGAAGTTTCAAACCTCATTTTAGAAAACATTTCCCTCCAAACTAGCCAAACCCGACCACATAAGGTATAAATTTCAAAAGTTTACAGTATGCTTTGCAAACGATATTAGAACCGCATGACAATTCTGTTTTTGTTCCTCTTGAAAATCCTGATGATACAATTGAGGAGGAGGTACTAGAAGAGGAGGACTCATCTCCTCCCCTTTTTGGGCACTTGTCGGACAATATTTTTCAAGAAAATTTCGAAACTGTTCATCCCTACAACACTAGAAGCAAAACACAAAACAAGCCCGCACCCGAAACAAGTAAAAATGTGTTTCCAAAACAAACAAAGCAAACTGAAACTAGACAAAACCTAGCTGCCCTAGTTTTAGAGTATGATTTAATTGAAGATCTGAAAAAATTAAGGGCAAATATTTTTGTTTTTGAACTGCTGAAATTTCCTCTTATTTTGCAGAAAATGCTTCAAAGCATCGCTGAAAACAGTAAAAAGAGTGATGTAAGTAGAAAAAAATCAGTATAAATTGATTTAAACAAAGCTAAAAATGTCCCAACTAAAAAGACACCTGAACATCAAGACAAAAGGGACTTAGTAGAAAAAACTATAGGAAACTTAGATAAAACTGTTTCAGGGACAACAATAAAAAATCAGCGGAATTCTAATGTTTCCGCATGAAAAAATGTCCGCCCTTTTTTTATTGACTTTTGAAATTTTTAATAGGAATGTACATAATTGTATGGTTGACTCTGGTGCATAATCAAATGTGATGCCTCTATTTGTATGTTAGAAAATTAATGCAGAAGTAAAACCTTCTGATTTAAAAATCATTCAGCTAGATTGAACGAATGTTAAAGTGATCCGTGAACTTAAAAATGTGTTGATTAGATTATCATCCAATCCCAAAGTTCACTAAGTAATCGATATTATCGTTGTTGACATTCCTGAAGTTTATGGTCTGTTTTTAAGAAGAGATTGGTCAGAACAGTTGCACGGTTATTTTTCTATAGACTGGTCTCACTTGTGGTTGCCTGAAAATAGACAGCCCAACAAAATCAGAATAAAAATTGAGCATTACCTTAAGCATACCGTGACAGATTTGAATGATCCAAACGAGCCTTTCGTTACCTCCGCAAATTTGATTGAAATGCAGGGAATGAATACCTTTTTTGGTAAATTCATGATTGAAATTTCCTCTATCACTCATCCAGAACAACAATCTGAAGTTACATCCTATACTCAGGCACTAGCTTTTCTGAATATGCCAAGTACTGCTAATGATGCACAAATCTGGTCCCTATATTTTGATGGATCCAAATCCCGAGACAGAGTAGGTGTTGGCTGTGTGCTCATTGAACCTACAGGTAATAAAATTTTTATTTCTTTTTTATTAGAGTTTGAATGCACTAACAACGCACCCGAGTACAAAGCACTTCTGCAAGGACTTAGGAAAGCATTGGACATGGATGTGCACAATTTGGTAGTATTTGGTGATTCAGAAATCGTAGTCAAAAAGGTAAGAAATGCCATACACTATTTGTCATCGCATCTGAGGAGTTACCAAACCGAGGTATGGGGTTTAATGAATAAATTACTAGAATTTAATATAAATTCCATTCCAAGGATGAGTAATTCAGAAGTTGATCTACTCGGCAATGTTGATTCTAAATTGTGGCCTGCTGAAGGTTTTTCTCCTAACGCGTTTTCGATCGAATTGTTATTCAGGTTATCGATTCCGGACAACATCACAAATTAGAGAGTATTCATTGATAACCAACAAATCATCAAATTTCTATATATGGAAGACACCTTCTAGGATGCAGTTATTGATGAAGGCACTCATGACAAGAATCTCCAAGACTTCACAGTAATATTTGATCCTCGATCTCTTGAATCGATGTCTAAGTTGGTAAAATCTATCCCCAAATATGTTGTGAGATTAGAGAAATTTTATGACTTGCATGACAAGTTTAGAGGGGTAGTCAATTGCAAAGTTAATAGTTGCTCTTTGATCTATGAAACTGTTAATTTAGGAACAAGAGATAATCCTCAAAATATTAATCTGGGAAAGGGATGTTCTGAGCAAGAAATATCCACTTTCATAAAATTATTTAAAGAATTTAAAGATGTATTTGCTTGGATGTACGATGACTTGAAAACTTTTGATCCAAACATCATACAACATGTAATCCCTATGAAACCCCAGACTCATCCTTTTCAACAAAAATTGAGGAAAATGCATCATAAATTGGAACCTACCGTTAAAAAGGAACTAAATAAATTACTAACTTCAAAGACAATTTTTCTGGTTAGGCATACTCAATGGGTATCTAACTTAGTCCCTCTAAGGAACAAAAGTGGTGAAATTCAACTTTGTGTCAATTTTTGAAACTTAAACCAAACGTTTGATAAAGACAACTACCCTATTCCTCCAATGGAACAAATTCTACAAGTGTCAGGTTCTGAGAGACTATCTTTATTAGATGGTTTTTCGGGATACAACTAGGTCCTTATGTCCCCTTTAGACCAACTTAAAACCACCTTTCGTACCCCATGGGGCACTTACGCCTACAGGAAAATGCCTTTTGGACTAATAAATATCTATGCCACTTTCTAGAGAGCAATGGATATTGCTTTCTGTGGCCTCATTAACAAGTCAGTTGTGGTCTATCTTGATGATGTCACTATCTTTTCAAAAAACAAGAAAGATCACTTGTCTCACCTTAGGGCTATCTTGGAACGATGTCGTAAGTTCGACATATCTCTCAATCCCAAAAAATCAGTCTTTGCAGTAGAGCAAGGAAAACTGCTTGGGTTTATAGTGTCTAAGGATGGAATGATTATTGATCCCGAGAGAACCCAAGCCATTGCTAAACTTCCTCCTCCTTCTTCCAAAAAGGCCGTGCAATCCTTTTTAGGTAAGATTAATTTTGTCAGAAGATTTGTCCCGAGTTTCTCAGAAATGGTTCGACCTCTACAAAATATAATTAAAAAGGATGTTTTGTACCGATGGGGACCACAAGAAAGTCAGGATTTTGATTCAATTAGAAAAGAAATAATAGAAGATCCTTTCCTGATGAGCCCCGATTTTTCTCAGGATTTCACTCTATACACTTTCGGATTTTACAGATCCTATGTTGATGTGCTTACACAAAAAAACGATGAAAGCAACGAGATACCCATTGCCTTCATGAGTTCTTCTTTTAAATGAGCATAGCTTAATTATCCCATGGTAGATTAGCAAGCATATGTTGTTTTTAAAGCAGTGAAACACTTCAAGTCTTACCTATTGAAATCCAGGACCAAGATTGTTGTTCCTTACCGCGCTGTAAGAAATCTACTAGTACAAAAAGAGTTGGGTGAGAAAAGGGAAAATTGGATGATGTCATTATAGGAATATAACCTTGAAATAACCCCTGCCCAAATTGTTAGAGGTCAAGGCCTGTGTAAACTAGTGGTTGATTCAATTGAGGAATTAGAAAGTCAAATACACACATCGACTGTAAATCAACATAACGAAAAACAGATCAGCTGTGCACAAGCTACACCCAATTCTTGGTATGAGAACATTAGATTTTATTTAACACATGGATCTTCTCCCCACAATCTTGATCCAAAAAACAAAATAACACTTATGCTGAAATCTGCATCTTTCCATTTAATCAATGATACATTATTTCGAAAGAACTTTGATGGTGTTTTTCTGCATTGTTTAGAAAAGGAGGAGTCCGAAAAAGTGTTGGCTGGACTTCATGCTGGTGATGTCGATGGTCATTTTGGTGGAGATACCATTGCCCACAAAGTGCTAAGGGCTGGATACTATTGGTCTACCTTGTTTAGAGATTCACATACGTTGTCCCGCAAATGTGTAATCTGTCAGAAGGTTGTAGGACGGGTGAAAAAGGCAACTTTTCCTTTGCAACCTGTTACTATAGATGCACCTTTTCAGAAATGGGGCCTAGACATTATAGGACCAATCAATTGCCCCTCTTTGCAACAACATAAGTACATCCTCACAACAAAAAACTATTTTACAAGATGGTCTGAAGCTTTACCTTTAAAAGTGGTCAACACCAATCATCTAGTGTCTTTTCTGAACTCCCATATCATCACTTGATTCAGAATTCCTTAATGTTTGATTTTTTACAACGCCTCTTATTTTTCGTCCCTTGATATAAATGTTTTCGCTATGGAAAAAAGGATTAAACTGAATTATTCTGCCAACTACTATCCTCAAGGAAACGACCTAGCAGAATCGACAAATAAGAATTTAATCAATATTATTAAAAGGGTAGTTTCAAAAAAACCACAAGAATTGGCACAATGTATTGTACAATGCACTTTAGGCTGATAGGGTAACTCCAAAAGCCTCTGTTGGTAACTCTTCTTTATTCCTCATCTACAAAAGAGAAGCCATCCTCCCCCCACATGTCTTACTTCCTTCTCTGGAATTATCGCAGAAAGTTAAAGAAGAAGAGTGTCCTCCTCTAGAAAATTGGATAAAGGATTTATTAAAACTAGAAGAGGTGAGAACACAAGCGACGCAACAAATTGACCAGCACCAACAAATTGTGAAGAGTTGGTTTGATGCAAATTCATCTTCTAATAGGAATTTTGATGTTGGGGATTTGGTTCTCAAGTGGGACAAAGTGCACGAGGGTAAGGGGGAACATACCAAGTTCCAAAACCTGTGGTTGGGACCATTTGTAATTTCTGAAAAATTGGGTCCTAGCTCTTTTTGTCGCATAACTTGGAGGGACATTTGAACACTTTCCTATTGAATGGCCAGGCTCTCAAGAGGTATTTCGCTTGATGATTTCTGATCTACCCTCTTGTAATTTTTTTTTTTTTAATTTTCTTTTCTGTTTTTGATTTTGGTTCTTTTCATTTTGCTTGATTTTGATTTGTTTTCTAAATAATCATATCTAAATCACCATTCATTTGTTGAAGGGAATCAAAATTCTTATTCATTAGCATCAATTGATAACATTTCAAGCACCTAGACAGTAAATGCTAAACTTAGATCAACAGAAGTAAGTTTCAGTGCAATTAGTGTTTTTGTTTTCTCATTAAAATTACAGGAAGACGTGATTATCCTTAACAAACTTCTAACGCCATCCCTGTTTTAATGAGGACAAATCAATTGTGCTTCCCCATCCTAGAGATGATTTCCTAATAGAAATCGAATTGCCCAAATCATGATGAAAGTCATCGGAACAGAAAAATGATTCTTAAATGATCAATTTTTTTTCATTACTAGACTATGAGATTTTCAATATCACCCCACTCTCTGGAATATCATGAAGTTTCTGGAAATTTTTAGAGAGTTGGAAGCACTATAATGTGTGGGAATTGTATGTAAACCCATCGACACACTGAACAGGTCTGCTAGCAGTGGGTAAATGCACAGATGATACCAAGGCAACTTCGTCGGGGTACTGAACAGGCCTGCTGGCAACGAAGCAATGTTGGGTTTAAGAAGATCCTCAGGTATGCCTTTTAGTTTGATCAAGTATGAAGATGTATTTATCATGAATGTATGACTCTTGGACATGACAAAGGTACTAGAGTGGGTTAAATGACATCCTTGCCGAGGCTATGAACGCCTGCTGGAAGCAGTGGCCCTGTCAACGGTATCGAAGTCATTTGTATAAACATCACTACACATGTGAACTAAATAAGATACCAGATTACATTTTTGGACATAAATACATCCAATGATATGAATGTACTATTTTCTGAGTTATTATCAAAATGCTTGATCTATCGTTAACTGTTTCTAAAATTTATTTCATCTATGTCCCTGATATAAATTTTCTGGTGATGCAGAGATAACTGCTTCACCCAGTGTGTCTCCATTGTTGGCAACCACCAATTCTGTGAAATTTTATCATAATTGAAATTCATCACAAAAAGATAAAATCTTTCTGTAGTTGCCTCCTCCTTACATTTATAAACGTTTTTGTCTTTTGGCTTCAAGGAGATTTATTGGGCTAGCTTATTATATGAGTTTTTCGTTTTTGTTTTCTTTGTTTAAATTTCATGACTGCAAGCATGGAATTCAAACAAAAAACTTGGATTGGGTAATCATTCTGCAGTCTGTGTTTTCTTCTTTTCTTTTACCAAAGAGATTACACCTTAAGGGAACCTTAGTGTTTATAAGTTAAAGTTTTATGAGCTTATTGATTAATCCATTGCCACATTTTTATGTACTATGGGAAATATGACTCAATCATATCTATGGTTGATTGTATGGTTTTAATTTTTGAAATGCCTAAACGCGTAGAACCTTGGATTAGCACTTGAGATGTGCTCTTTTCTCTATCAGTCATATCTCTTTCATGTCACCTGGTACAAGACTGATGTATCCACAAATACACATCATCCTATTGTCCTGTACATTTAAGACTTCATTCATTATTTGAATAGGCAGCTGATAGTGGTTAGGGTTTAATATTGATTTTGCATAATGGTTCATGAGCCTATACGTCCTCTGTTTTTCTGTCACTCCAAACTTAAATTATCAAACATGACAGCCTCCCAAGTTTGTAGGTATCGGGCCATTTTGGTTTTCACAGACCTCTCCTTGTTATTTGTCTATTGGAAGACAAAGCCTCCTTCTCGTGGTATTCATTGTGTCTGTTTGACAGTAACCATGGCCCCTGTGGTTCAGATTGAACCTAAGGGCTCGCAATCCCTTCATGCCCACGACGATGCCATAAATGATTTACATGCACGCGGTTGGGATATTTTTATCCTAAAATTTGAAGGTTATAATGGTGGTCGCACATGATTTTTCTTAAACATTTGATGGCTTTAGAGCCAAAGTTGGGGATCTGCAATTGGAGGTCATAGAGGAATCTATAGCCCGAGTAACATGACTATCATAGGAAGGCGAAAAATGGTTCAAAAATGCCAAGCTAGAAGGTGTGCCTTGGAGCCTGTTCATGGTCTCTAGGAATTCAACATGTTCCCCTAAAGGTACTCCTATTACCCTCTTGAAACCTCGATGGCACGACCTTCTTCTAATACTGAAACAATTTATAATGTGCGAGGGCAAGTATGGTTTAGCATTTTTGTATCATATCTGACTATTGGTGTTGTTTCTAGGGTTTAAGCTAAACATGCCATTCTATTTGTTGACAAGCTTGCATAAAATGTCAAAGCGTTATAAGAAACAGAGTTTAAATCCTCTTTCTAGCCTCTTTCACCATGGGCTTATACGAATTCCACTTCTATCACACCTATCTCAAATTGGAGACACTTGTGAAAACTTCCTATGTCGAAACAATTTTGTCGTACCCAAGATCATAATGATCTCACCTTTGCATTCAAATGTAAACCCCAATCCTAATAACCTTGTGATCGAAAGTCAATGTGTCAATTCACATAATGAATGTGACCTTACTAATCCAAATTCTGTTGCTATGCAAAACCATCTGGGTATAAAAACCCGATATAATTTTGTACCAAAGAAATCGTTAGAAGAGGTAGTGGATGTGTTGAAGGAGAGGGTTTCTCCTGCTCCTGCTTTTGATCCAAATTAGGGTTTGATTGATGAACCAATTGTTAAGAAAAATCATAAGAAGAAGAAACATGATAATTCAGATCTAAGTTTTATAAACAAAAGATCAAGCCGATTAATATCCAGTAGTCTGAGAAATCGAATGCAGGATCATTTAAGCTCAATCTTAGTGATCGAGATCAATGATCACTGTTTCGATGACGTGATCAATTATTTCCTTGAACGAGAAGATGTGGATAACCAATGTCTCGTAAATGAAACTATTGGTCAAGCTATACAATACGACTTTATTTCTAGACTACCTTCATTTCTAAAAGGTCAAGAGGGCTTTGTTGGCATAGGCCATGATTTGAAACAAGCCATAGGAAAGAACGAAGCACCCATTGCTGAGTACAATCAACCTTGGCCTTTTATAACACCGGTACACTGTGACAATTGTTTGGATTGGGTAGAACACTATTACAGGGACATACCATATTTACAGGCACAATTAAAACATTTCATTGCTCAAAATTCTTTGCTTGAAAAAGAAAATCAAGAGTTGAAGGCATGTGTAGATTGGGCAAGTAAAAGGCCCAAATGAGCCAATAGTGTGGTTATCAAGAACGCAACCAACTTCAATGCCATCATTAACTCATAACTATCCGACCCTTCATTGTCTAATTTCTAGAATGGTAAAAGTGGTTTTGAGTTGCTTTCATTTTATTTTGTTATAAAAGTCAAATAGGAAGATTCATTTTGATTTTCTTTGTTAAAATAAGAATAGCTACAGAATCTCACGATTCTGTAGCTAGTCTATTTCTAAATGTTAGTTTGTATTATTTTCTAAATATCAATTTTGTTTTATCATCTACGGGAAAATAATAATTATGGTGCTATCCACAAGGAGAAACCATTTTGGATTATGTGCTGTATAGTTTAGTAGTTTCTTTTTGTTTGATAAAACTTTGTCATTATGTAATAAATTTTGATAAACCAACTCCTACACGAATGGTTCCCTATTGTACTATTTTTGTAAAATAATCTATTTTTTTTGGGATTACCATCTATCTTGCATGATAAGAGGTTGTTAATCCAAAACTAGTTTAAATAGTGATCACTGTTAGTGGTAATGGGAACTTTTGCTAGGATACAATATGGACATGTGATTTTGGGAACTGATATGGGAAAGATATTCACCATCGGCTTTAGACCTGTGTGATACTTATTCCATTATTTTCTTCTATTGCCTTGGTCTTATGAGATATTATTATGTTTGATGCAACTCTAGCCTTGTCATCATATGGTGTTTCATATTGTTAAGTATTTAGATGTTGCCCATAATTTGTTATTCCATTCTGTATGTGTGATCAATTCATCATTTTATTATTATTGAAGTTATTCCTAATGTTAAATGATGAATAATATCAATACTCAGAATTGATTTTCCTTTCATTTTAAGTTATTGATTATCATAAGATCATAGGAGTTTTAATTAGTTATTATTTTTGTTATATTCCTGCTCCAACACATTACACGCTTCTTTGAATTTGTTATGGAACTACTAGTATTGATCTGTCACAGGTTTCCCTTACATGCAATACAAATAGGAGCTTGAACAACACAGGAAGATAAACTCAGTTTAGTCGATTAGTTACAGGTTAGTATGTGTGTTATTTAGTTAAATTATTTATTAATGAAATAATGATTATATGAATTAGCTTTGACTGTTTATGTATCGTTGTTTCAATTGTATTTGTTTGGTATTTATTAGTTTTAAATCTTTGAATATTCAAAAAGAAAACAAAATGATTTATGTTCTTTCTTTATCTTGTTTAGAAACACTTTCAAGAACATTCATTTTGCAAGATTTCAAGTAAACCTTGCAAGTTGTATATAGACTATTTATAATCATATGCACATATTCATGTTTCTATTTGAATACTTGTAATCAGTAAACTTATATTCTTAGCATCATAGCCTTAGATTAGCTTATTTGTTTTTATCATTTTTAGGACTTAGTTGGCTAACAGAGACATGTTGTGGGGTATTCTACCCTACGGACTAACAAGCTAGGGCTTTAAACTTGCCTGATGCCAGGTAAGCAGGGATAGTGCAATTTAGGGTTATAACAAGACATTAAACCCGTCAGGTCAGTACATTCCAAATGAATTGGGTTATTTAGACAACCCTGGTATGGATATGACCTTCCAGTTGACAGTGTGTCACTTACGCCCGTCAACATGCACATACATGCTCACAAACTCCCGGAGCTTTGAAGTTCCGGAGTCCTCAAGTACTTAATATAGGTTTGATTAATTGCTCAGGGGATTCGACCTTCGGGGGATATTCATTACTACGTATTCAAAAATCCTGAATGCCGAAGTTCTGTAGTACTTAAAACTAAAACCAACTTTAAACCATGATTAATTAAAACAAAAAAAAAATGAATTGTTGATTAACTGCTCCACGAATTTGGCTGTCGGGATATATCCATTGTTTTTCATTCAAAACCCCTGAATGTCGAACCGTTGAAGTACATTATTTTAATTACATCCATTAATAATATACCCAACTAGCTAGGGCTAAAGATTGTGAAGTGTGTTACGACTGCCAGGTAGTAAATTTGACATATTTTGAAATATTACTCTATCAATATATTAATGTGAAGATAGTTAGACATTAATATTTTTGTAAATAAAGGAATTTTGAATTTCTAACCATATTTCCATTAGCATCTAGAATTTTCGCATTCAAGCATTGTGAGCTCACATGTTTTTCTTCTCACTAGAGGGTTAACTTAATCTTTTGAAAATCATGGCACCACACAAAACATGAAAGAAGCAAGATTCATCGACTGATGAATCAAACCCAAATGCATATATACAGCAAGATTCATCGACTGATGAATCAAACCCAAATGCATATATACTCTCATATACTACTGCTCGATTAACAGATGCCACCAAATCTTGGAAACAAGTTTATGACATTTTGGAGCATGAAATCTCTCTCTCTATAGATAATTCAACAAAAGAAGAAGATGATACATTTTCAGCTAAGCTTAGGCACGTGGCAAAGTCCAAACTACACAGAGTTGTTTCTCAACCGAAATTTATGCCTTACACCGATATGATAAACTGGGCCCTAGAACACGTGGATATCCCAACAAGAAGCACCTTCAGTCACCAGAAGATCTTCGTCGACTCTTTTTGACCCAAATATATTCAAGTAATTTATAAATTATCCTCTAAACCCAAATATACCTATAATTCATCATTTATATTAAAATTTGAGGAGGAGGAATGCACTAAATATGATAGAACCATCCACGATATTGTAAAAACTTGGTGGGGTAATCCAAATAAGTTCAAATTTGATACCCCTGGTGTATATTCTACATAATCCCGTGGTGCTCATATCATGTCAATTTCAATGATTCTCTGTAGAATGTTTGGTAGGAAAAATCCTGCGCATTTTACCATAGAATGGGTTCCCATAATCCATGAGGTTTTTGAGGGTTACACTTTTTACTGGGGAAAAATGTTATCATATAACTTAGCCAAGGAAATTGTGGAGTACAAGATGCTGAAATCTAAAGGAGAGCATGCCCTCTTTTATATGTCTGCATACATTATGGATGCAATCTGTTTCAGGACCCCATTTCCTCTCATGAATTGGAGTTAGACTCCGACTAGCACCGCGCCCATACATTTTTATCACTCTAAGTTATGGGAGGAAAATTCAAAGGAATTCTTCTATGAAATTCATCATAATGTAGTAATCCCAATTCATGTAGCTATCTATGGACAACCTCCCCCTAGAATTTCAGAACATATCAATGGAAATTTCATTATCTGATTTTGAACACGTTAAGGTTGAGGCTTCATCCTTAGAAGATATAAAATTGATTGGCATTGAGTATAAAAGGCATGATCCTCATAGCGTGGTTGAAAATCATTTATCTCAATTCAATATGAAAATATATATACTTGAAGATTCCTCCCATGATGAATTTTTTAGAGGAGTGAGATCTTATGATGAAGTTGAAAGCAGATTTCAAAATTTTCCTCAAGATTAACAGTTAGGTTTCCTCAGTTTCCAAAAGAACAACAAGAACATTCTGCCCAAGGTTTTGCAAAAATAACTTAATCCAACTTCACAAGTGATAGAATCGATAGAGCCCAAGCAACATAGCTTTCCTGAGGACAAGGCTAAGGAAGTGGAGAATAACACAGATACATTATCTAAAGATGAAATAATATCAGTACCAGGTAAAGATGAGAAAATATCCTTCTAGATTTGTGTTATCTTTCCTGAGGACAAGGCTAAGGAAGTGGAGAATAACACAGATACATTATCTAAAGATGAAATAATATCAGTACTAGGTAAAGATGAGAAAAAATTATTAGCATCATTTGAGGATTTTATGAAGCACATACATACTTTTCCTCTTTCATTTCCAAATACTGAAACTCCAGTGAAAGATGACACAAATCCAGAAGGATCTACTACACTTACTTCTCCCATACCATCATTAACTCCTCTAGGAACAAGTTTTGAATTACTAGGTTCAAAGGTTATTAATATAGATGACCTCACACTTATTCAATCTGAAGAAATGCCTTCATCAAATTTATTTTTCAACAATAAAAGTAAGGCTATCACAAGAAGGGAAGCTCGACAGAAGGAATGAGTAATTACCAAAAAACATAAAATGATATATGATGGACAGGGACAGAGTGATCCTGAATTTGCAAAAGAAGTTGTAGACTCATTGTGATCCTTTGCAACTTCCAACCATTGGTCAGAATTTGCAAAAGAAGTTGCAGACTCATTGTGATCCTTTACAACTTCCAACCATTGGTCATTGGATAATCTCACAAAACAGCTAGAGCAAAAGAATATCCCAATTGAACAATTGCATAATGATATGAAATAGATGGAAATGATTTCCAGAAATAAAATCAATTTTGATATAGAGCAAATCAGACAGGGTTTTGAGCAATAGATAAAGAAGTTAGAAGAAAAATTAGAATTAAGTGTTCAAAATCAACAGGTGAGAAATACTATGCTTTCCCACTGAACCATGTTAATACAACAATTGTAGTATAGATAACTTTATTTGAGAGCACGGTAATGGATATCTCTGTATTTAAGAAGCAAGCATCAGAAGTAAATGGAAAGATGGAAACTATCCAGCAAGACCTATAACAAAATATGGATATTATTCAAAGACATTATCAAGTGATCAATAATGCCTTGAAGAATATTCATGAAAAGGAGAAGGAATCCTATACATCCAGGTCCAAATTCCAAGAATTCGTAGCATGGAGAGACATTATCAAGTGATCAATAATGCCTTGAAGAATATTCATGAAAAGGAGAAGGAATCCTATACATCCAGGTCCAAATTCCAAGAATTCGTAGCATGGAGACAAAAAATCAATGTATTTGGGATTTCCCCTTTTTCAAAGTTTGAGCAGATGAAGGGAGAAATGGCTTTAAAGGTCCAAGAAACAAATCTTGAATAAAGTAAGAGGTTGGCCAGAGAAGCAAAGGAATCTTGTCTTAAAACTCTTTCAGTTGTAGATCTAGAAATGGCCGAGTTTGATGGCATTGCTATACCTGATACACTTGGACAAATTGAGATTGAAAAGAGCAAAGAGAATTCAAAGAAAA
>CBVK0100923244.1:0-10560 GCA_900067695.1 Picea abies | reverse complement strand
ACCAAAATAGTGATGATCCTTGCATAATGGCTTGGGATCATTACAATATACAAATATTTAAAATATTAATAACTATTTATTAATATGCAATGTGCAATATGCAAAGTGAAATTTATTAAATAATAAATTATTTATTAATTATTTGATATTATTTGTTAATTAGTTATTAATTATTTAATATTAAATAATTAATTATTTAATATTGTAATGTCCAATGCACTACTACTTATGTGCAGATACTTTTTTGTTGAAGATTTGTCGACACCTATACAAAAGTATATCCAGGCACAACTATATCCTTGCACAACTATCTATGTTAGTTGGTGTAAAACCAATGTACTTATGAATTCTTTTATAAGGTTGTAAGTTGTATATAGATAACTAGCTACCTCCTTCTCCTTGGTCACCAGTGCTCCCATGAGTTCGTTAGCTATACACATGTTTGACAGATTTTTGCTCTTTGCACAAATCTCCTTTTCTCTCATTTGTATGTTCAAATTTTCACCAAAAAACTTGCCCCAAAATCATCACTAGCAAAATATTGCATTGATCCATCATGCAATGGATCAACTTGAGAACCACTTACAAATGATTGTCATCTCTGGCCTCACTAGATATATATGTATTTAACAATTTTCTATTCTAACTAGATCTCCTTGTTTTCCAAGGTTCTTCTTCATTATATATGAACAATTTTAAATCACTAAGATTTGAAACATTAAAAAAGTACATTAAATTTGTGGATACAGTTTTTCTTCCACTAAAATCCCTTGCATGGCTATTTGCTCCTTCCTGGCTAGGATTCTCTGTGAAACTAGGCATCCCTGATGGCATGAAGATCCATGTCCAACCATGGGTGCTTGTTGGACTAGGATCCCCTCTATTTCATTCATTCGACAACCTGACACATTTGAGACACATAATTGGGCATTCACATTGCATGAATTGTCTCGATCCATATATATTGTATATGTAGCACACTGTGAATCCATGACAAACAACAATTGTGTGTGCAACAAGAAAATCATATTAATCAATTGACAACATTTTAATTTGCATCATGCAAAAACTATATTTCTTCCGAACATATATAGCTTTTGCATCTCTACATAGGTATATCCCCGCACAAAGAACAATTATTAAATAAATTACATCTTCAATAGAGACACATAGTCTGCACACATATGGCTTCCGCACCTGCACACAGTTGTATCCTCGCACACCGATCACTTAGTAAATAAATTACATAAAAAAACAGTTGTTTTTTAAGTGATTGAACTTGAATTATTTACTAATTAAAAATGCATAGATATGGTCATAATAAAACCCTATGCACAACTGATGAAGTCCTAGAATTTTCTTTTTCCAAAATTCAACCACTTATCATGCGAATTACATTGTTGGACAATATGCCTTCTATTGAACGATTGGAAGTGCAAAGTTGAAATGTGCAACAATGCAACATGTTTTCTAATATGAATTATCTAGACAAGGGTTCAAATTAGACCAAGTCTTCACTCTCTTGGAGATATGGCTATGCAAACATGCAGAAGATATGTCTCTGCGGAAGATATATCTAGAGGAAATATATATACGTTTAACAATATTTTTTAAGTTAATCATATGTTTAAGAATGTTTTGTTCGCTTTATCTACTTATTTTTTAATATATGTATATTCCTAAATGCATATACATATCTAAAATGTTAACACTTTAATCTTGATGTTTGTTGACTACCCAAAATTGAATAAAATTATTTTTTCAACACACTATGGTTCCAAGATTTCTTGGTCAAAATACTTTTTACTTACCCACGTTTCACATTACATAGAGTCTGCACACGTATATTCGCAGTGAATCCAACACCTTACTACAATTACTTTAAGCCCTTAAAATCCATGGCTAATTCTCGTGTAGTTTCTAATTATGAAATTTGGCATTCCCAATGGTTCCGCTCCAGCGATTCTAACAACAAAGGTAGTTCACATGACAACCAATTTATATATGGCACTCTGATTTGCTCCAATTTTACAAAAAAACAAGTTCACATGACAACCAATTTATATATGGCACTCTGATTTGCTCCAATTTTACAAAAAAACAAATGAAGTTACTTACCACTTTTTCAAAGTAAATATGACCTACTTGATTATTCAAGGCAAGGCCAAGACTCTAGGAGAAGGTCACTTCAATTTTACCTCCACAACCATATAACATAGCTCCCACAACTGTCATCCTGTTAAAACTGTCAAATTTGACATGGTGTTTAGTTATAAAACTACAAGCATCGAAGTTTCACCTTTGCAATAATTACATGTTTATGGTATCACCATATGCAAATTTCTTTGCACCAACTATATGTTTAGGAAATATCACATGTTCCTAAAACTAACATGCTGAGTTACTATGCAATTGTAAAACGCCGACTTAATGCATTTCTCATATAAAATTATGTTGCTCATGCACTATGATTCAAAATCACTTAGTAGAAAGCCTTTTTCATTAGCCACTTTTCACATTGTGTGAAGTGATTTGCGATTGCGATATCCCTAGATGCCACACACCTATATCTTTCACATCTTCTCACTCCACATATTTATCACCCCCACATTCAGGACTTTATTAGTTTTATTTTCAACCCTTGTTATACCCACCATGTTAACGAATCATTTTCATAAATTGAAATTGAATGTGTACGTGATCTTCCTCAATTCCTAATTACGTATCTTCGTTGGAGGTCCTTTACCTAATTTTTCTTATGAGACATAATCTTTTAATTTCTTTAAATACTAATTTTCTAAATTTTATATTATAAGTTTTAGTAATCTTTTAAATTCTTTAAATCTAATTTTCTAAATTTATTCTTACAAGTTATTAACAAATATCTCTAAGTGTGAAAGTAATAAAATTATGTAGAGTTTTCACAATAAGGTTTCTCTTAATATACAGGATTTTGTTACTCCCAATAAAAAAACACATGTTCCTCCTCTATATTTTATATCTTATCTGAATTCACACATGTTCATCCTCGATTTTTTATATATTATTTGAATTCCTTATTAGACCTAGTTTTATTAACTTACACAACTTGGATACTAATCCTTTAATTTATTTAAATACACGACCTGGTTTTATTAACTTACACAACTTATATACTAATTCTGTAAAACACTATAATTTATGATAGCCTAATTCTATCTTTACAAAGTTTTATGACAAATGTTCTTAGTTGTTTTTAACTTTATTCTTATCATAGACAATAATGTTAAATTTCTACTTTATTATATGAATTATGTTTTTGCAAACATTATTCATTGGCTATGCACCGTGTTGAAGATTCTATTTCACATTTGCAAAGCTCTTGCGATTAGAAGAAGAAACCATTTGTGTAATGGGAAATGGACTAGCTCTTACAATGCAATAACCTCGATGCATTTCTTGTATAAAGTTGTGTTGTTGATGCACTATTCTTCAATTTTTTTTTGGGTGAAAATCCTTTTTACTTGGCCACTTTTCACATTGTAGTCCAAGTATTTTTCATTGAAATATTCCTAGACATTCTGTACCTGCATCTTTCCCATATTCTCTCTTCACATATGTATATAACCCAGACAAACAATAATTTATTAGTGTTATTTTCAACCCTTGTGGCCTCAATTCATGGTTAGTCCAGGTGCAGATGCCACTTCCACAATTTAAAATTTCCAACACTTGTGCACCCACGACATTCTAACAAGCTATGTAGTTTGCATGGTAACCGAGTAATTTATGACACCTTTATTTGTCATGATTTTCAAAAAAATGTAACTCATTCACCACTTGTGCGAAGTAAATTCCGTGGTTTTCTATGATATGTTTAGTGGTTTCTATTTACGACCACTTGCATTCCGTAACTGACTTATGTGTGGAAATGAACTTTTAGTAAAAGAGGTACAACCATACCAGTCATAATTCTTGTCATCTATAAACACAATAGTTTCACGATACAGATTATGACAAACCAGGTAATTTTCACTATAACTGAAGCATTTATGACAACATGATTTGCTCCAGTTTACCAAGAAAGAACAACATGTAGGTAATAGATCTCATGCAAAGTAAATGTCCCTCTTTTTTGTGACCTATATAATGGTTCCTATTAATGATTACATGTGTCTTAAACATAGTTCATATGTGCATAAATGATTTTCCCTGTGAATATGTGCCATGCAATATGCTTTAAAGAAATTGGACCTCACTAATATACTATTCACAAGGTTCACCTACACCAAGATTCATTGAAAAAACAACACTATGGAAAATAGAAGAAGGAAAAATCCATTTTGCGGTGATACTGTCAGTTCGCTATCCAAAGAAGACAAGAATTTCCACATGTCTGCCTTGTACGACTAGTTCTTGAAAAAGTCGCTAGAAGAAAAGAAAAATGATAGACTCTGGACCACAAGCATGGTCAATGCTGGTTGTATTCCTAAAGTATTTGACTTCAAAGAACTCGTAAACCGGTGTGTTCGAAGGTTCCACTCAAGGACAAGGATAATTAAAGTAACAACAAAAACAAAGAATCCAATGGTGCTTACTTTGAAAATGTTCAATAAAATGCTCCATCTTCCGTCTGTGAATAAATATTTTCGGCGTGCAGATGCAGACGCCTTCCTGGATTCTTAGGCAAGCGACTCTAAGATGTTGAGATACTTTCTACTACCTTATGCAAATATGCCAACTGACCTTTTAGAAATCAATATAACCTTGCTACAAGAACCATACCGAGACTTTTCATGGTTGTTCACTCATGTTGTTGGCTGCGAATCGACTTCACTGATACCTAGGTCAGATCTATATGCACTATACTTTTCATTTTGCAAGGATGCCATGTTTGATTGGGCAATGATCATATCAATTGAACTTTATTTTCAGTTAAGTAACTACATTATCACTCAAATATTTTTGATGGCCACATATTTGGTATTCACAATTGTCTTTTGCAATTTATTTGAGAGTCTCCTTGTCAAGGAAACTATTGATATAGACAATGAACCAATTCAGTTTTGGCACCCCATAATATGAAAACATAAAGCATGATTCATTTTTTTCATTTTTCAAGATAAGTTTGTTAGAGAGTTTAGACACATCTTGGTTGGGTTAGAGCCCAAGAGAATAAACAAGGAAGTTGAATATTTTATTAAGGGAAAGGGAATTTTCATTCAAGAGGAAAACCATACTTACATCCTCTTGTATGATTGTTGAGAAAACCCACTTCTACGTTCTATATTTTTCTGCAATAGATATTTTTTTGCCAAAGTTCATTGCAAGTATAAATCCTAGTATATTCTATTTGATAGAAAGAGAAAAAATCAATTCATTACATTTCCTGTTCAAGTTGGTAACATAATGGTAAAAAATATATTCCATCTGAAACAAGTCTCAGAGACACTTAGTCTATTTAATCTAAAATAAGCATAGCCCCTAGGGGTTTTGATCATGAAGGCATGTTCTTGCAACATTTAGCATCGAAAAGGTACATCAACATTTTTACAAGATTTGATGAAGAAACTGCTGACAATTCGTCAAAGAAGGAGAAGAATGGATGGAGTGATGGCTTATTGACATAAATAAGTTCAAATAACAAAATTCAGGGTAAACCAAGGCAAAGGGGGGAAACTAGTACTAATTTCCAATCTTCCTCCAATCTCCATCCATGTAAGAGCTCTTCGCCACAACAAAAATCAAAACAACACAAGTTAAACGAAGAACAAAGTAATGACGGGTATGCTGGAGATGATGGTCCAGTGAGAAACCAACTCATGAAAATATTGAACAAACACATATAGTCTTGTATCAAAAAAGGAAATGAACCCTAAATAGAGATAGTTCACAAGACACATGAACTCCAACAAATATTGAAGATATGGAAATCGAGAGCACACAACTACATGACTGGGTAACCCACAAAATTGTTAAAAGCTAAGAAATTACACATGACCTCACAATAGAGGAACCCATGTTCTTTAACAATCACTCCTTAACACTTGCACAATACTTAATATAAGAGGCATGGAAATCAAATGAATATAGAGAGGGTCGGTGTCAAACACAAAAAAGGTGGCTCATAAATTAATTTCAGTGGTTGATGTATCAAGAGTTTCATCGTATGAACTCATGCAACTACTTCACTCGATAGGAGATTATTTTGTAGATTCAATTTTGAAACAAGAGTTGTAAACCATTAAATTGAAAAAAAGAATAAGTGAACTTGAAGATGCACTCAATCCAAGATTACTATTTGAACAACCATTGGTCATACTTTCAACATAACAACCCCCCCCAGGTACTCCAACATTCTCAAGGATAATCACAAAGACCCTGCAATTGTTGAATGGAGTCATACTTTATGTGGTTGATAACATTAACATAAGGATCGATATAGTCAGGCCGACATGGGAGATCAACACTAGATGACACGATATTTTACAAAGGAATTTTAGTTTTACTAGAGATTTGCAAAGAGACTTGCAACATGATGAAGCATACTACAAAAATGAGCTAAACACTTTCATTGCACGGGTGACTAGTATCAGTGACCACCAAAGAAATCAACAGGAACTGCCCAATAGCAATAGCATAAGGAAAATAAAGGCATGTGTTGCAAGATGCAATTGTTGCTTGAAAAAAAATCAATGAAAGAAGATATATTGTTATTTTAAAAGCATTTGATGGCTTTAAAGAAATGCAAGGTCCACAACTTTTTAAGAAATTCAGCGATGATCACTAAATAAGAACTTAATAGTGACTTGGTGGAAATGAAGAATTCATAAGTTAGTGACTTCGACAACCTTGTGGAGTTTCCTGAAGAAGAACTGAAACAATGGCTTGTTACATTTTTCAATCAAAATGAAGAGAACTTGTCATCCATTGAACAACTGCAACTGGAACAAAAAAAAATGGAGAACAATTTTTTTGCATTTCAGTTAAGCAAGAAATCACGATCCCACCAATAAAAAACAATATTGATAATTGGGTCAAGAATGCCTTGCAACAGTTTATTAATCCATAATAGCTACCACAAACAATTTCTTCAACAAAAGGACAAAGAAAAAAATGTTATGAAACTAAATACACAACAACAAAAGACAAACCAAACTAACATAATACCCATTTCCTGGTAAGCACTCTATTGTTTGCATCTGCTACTGCTATCCTTTTCTTTTTCTGACTTGGTAATTGGTCACATTTCTTTGTTTTATGTCCTTTTCATGGTTAACACTGCATTTTAACTATCTTTCTCATTTTCTTACATGTCTTTCTTCTATTTATTGGTCCATGGGAGCCCCAATCCAGTTCATTTGGAAAAAACACATTTACTTTTTACATAAATTATTTAAAAGAAAAATGTATATTTTTTGAACTCGCTGAATAACTCTTTAGCATATATGGCTAATGATTTTCTAGGCTTCAAGTTTAAAACTAAATTTTCAACTCTACTTTCACTCTTTATGGCTTTTCAATGAAACATCATGTTAAGTTTTGTGCATATGTACTACATTACTTATATTCTCAGAAATACTATTTTGACTTTTAAACTTTTTTCACAAGCATTATGTAAAGGAAAAAATCATATATATTTTTGTTCTTGCCAAAGGATTGTTTTCACACATATGGGCACTTGTTTTCAACCCTTTCAATTTAAACTAAATAGTCGATTCCGTCTTCACTATGTATCATGTTTCAATGAGGTGTCATGAAATATCATGTTGAGTTCTCTGCATATGTGGATATTTACTTTCATTATGGAAAATTCTATTTTGACCTTTATGCCATCATTTGTAACTTTTATAGCATATCGTGAACACTAAATATAATACATCTTTGCACTTGCTCATATCTTGTTTTATTTATGAAAGTTTAGTTAAGAAATCAAATACATTATCAGGTTTCATTTCAGTGCTTTATGGCGACAATTATACTTCCCCATTTAAATCGCACAAAAATTGCAAAAGAATTTTTCCCACTGCAATGAATATTGTCTAATGGACCAAAAGTTTCTTTTACAATGTTGTTTCCCATTTGTTTT
This sequence comes from Picea abies, assembly GCA_900067695.1. Taxonomy (NCBI): domain Eukaryota; kingdom Viridiplantae; phylum Streptophyta; class Pinopsida; order Pinales; family Pinaceae; genus Picea; species Picea abies. Next base: position 2,492 of record CBVK0100923244.1, on the reverse strand, counting down.
ATTTAAAAAACTAGTTTTCCTATTAAGTTGGAACATCGACAATTCGTCTACTTTTGCATTGTATTGTTAATTTTTTTGTACATTGTCTTTTCTCGCCTTTGGTTGAAAAACCGCTTTTCCTGTTAAACTTGAAGTTTGACAATACTTTTTCTTTTAGACTCTGTTTTGTGTCTTTTGTCACATGCATAGTTTGCATTGTCTCATGTAGATCCTAACTTCCGTGCAACTCACATTGCTTCTAGCACATTGTGGGATCAATGTACTCTACATTGCTTCTTTGTAATATCTTTACAAAGTTTTATGGTAGATGTTTTTATATAGTTATATGTTAAATGCCATGTCTTATGCAGACAACAACATGTTGTTTTCTTCTCACACACCCGAGAATCCTATCCTCCACACACTTTACATATCTGTTATAGCCCTAAAATTCCCTACTCATGCATACATGGCATTGGCCTTCTTACTTGCATAATTTTCCAAATCACTGTTGATGAGATCTACTTAAAAAATCAATTTTTAGAGCATGTACATGCCCTACTCCACTACTACCCAAATACATATGCTTGCTACATGTTAGACATCCCACATACGTACACTTGTTGTACACTAAACAACCCGCATATACCTCCAAAAGTTGCAAAAATTAAAAAGTTGTAAGGAATTCAGTGGAATTTATGGGTTATTGGAGGTTTCCCAACCAATTCACCTGCTATAGCCCGTCGCCCAAGCAAATAACCATATTTTTGTCATATAAAAAGAGGTATTGGGGTCTCATTCTACAACTAAGCATTAGAATCATGAAAATCTGCCCAATTTCACTTCCCTTCCTTGCCCAAGCATTTGCAACCTTTGTGAGTTATTGCCTCAACATTCCCTCTTCAGCCCCTTTTCTTCCATTCAATCCATTCCCTTTCCTTGAGGTGATTAGTATATTGTGAGAATAGGCTTATTGAAGGTGCACTTGGAGCATTGTAAAGAGGATCCCAGACCAGGTTCATGGAACGCTGGCCTACGAGGATTGTAAGTTTCAGTCTTTGTTTAATGAATAAAATAATCTCTTTTCCCTATCCCAAATGATGATGTTTTGTGTCTTTTATTTGATTTATACACAACATTTGATATCTAACCTTGATTTATGAATAGAAATAGCATGCTTGCAGCCTTTATTTTCCTTGTTTTGGATGCAGGTCAGCTTTGGGAGGAGACTTGCAGTCTTTGGAACTACAAATCTTGAGGAGATCATCACGAGACGTGGGATAAAGGTTATAGTTATTGATCTTTTCTTCTACTTCTTTATGTTCATTTTTTTGGTATGTTTGGGGTAGAGTAGAAACTAGATTGAATTTTAGACGATCATTTGCTCTGTCTATATCTTAAACCTTGGTGTAGTTATAGGGGGATTTTCCCGCTAGCAGTGACCATCCACACCTTATCTGTAAATATGGATATACAACCTTCACTTTCCAACTGCCCTGTTGAAATTAGATTTTTCCTTACATATGGAACATGCCTTACCACTTTCAACAACCATTGGTTTCCATTCCTTTTCTTTATTTTTACCTTTCCCATTCCAACAATTTTTCATGGTTCATCATCACCCAAATGAACCTGTCCAAAATCGCCTTGAACATAATCTAGAATCTTCTCTTCCACTACTTTCTGTTCATCTATTTTGGTATGTTTGGGGTACTGTAGAAACTATATTAACTTTTAGGAGGTCATTTTCTCAGTCTATATCCTAAACCTAGGTATAGTTATAGGGGGATTTTCCTACTAGCATAATTGATGACCATACTGGGGAGTCTCTCTAGGTATTTTAGGGAGGTTTTTTTGGTTTTTGATTGGTTTTTTGTTTGAATTTCGAGTTTCATTCAAGTTTACTAAGTCTTTTAAGCGTCTCTGGTAACCAGCAAGGTGCATACCAACTTTCCCTGCCCGGTAAGTATGCCTTGCTTTTTTATTTTTGAAAAGTCTCAGAGGTGTGCATGCCCTTTTTTGGGTCAGACTACATACATATGTGCTATGCATAGTAGACAACCCGTGTACATATATAGGTTGTTGATGCAATGACCTGCGTCTCTGTTTCTTGAAAGTTTTTTTTAATAAAGAGATATTTTGTCTCTTTCCGGATAGAAGTTTAGAATCCTTAGGACTTTCTTGAACCAGTGAAAGTATTTGTCTTTAGCTATAGCTTGGGTTAGAGTTTCGGTTAACTTTTTCCTTAGTTTTCTTTCGTTTTCCCTAAAAGGTTTAGAGCGAGCTGCCAAGTTTTAGATCATTCTTTTGGTTTCTTGGTTGAATCCCTGTGATCCACAGTTGGCTTAGGGTCTTTATCAATCTTGTTTTTAGTTTTCTCTTTGTTCCCGTTTCTTTCTTTGAAAAAAAAATAAAAAAATTACTTCAGTTTTTCTTGATAAAGAAATTCGAAAAAAAAAGAAGAATAATTTATTTTCTTGCATTTAGTTTGGTAAAGTAGTCAAGGTTGTTAT
>CBVK0100923241.1:0-14036 GCA_900067695.1 Picea abies | reverse complement strand
CTCGACTGGAGGTTGCCCCCTCGAAGAGGCCCGTGAAAATTGCTTTCTGAATCAAAGTGCTATTTCTGTTGTTATTCTTATATCATTTATGTGTCATTGTGGAGATTATGCTGGTTATATTACTATTATTCTGCCATTTCTAGCATTTTATTTCAGTTCTGCATACTTTTTATATCTGGTATATTACAAACTAGTAAACATTAAAAACTCCTTTGGAAACAAGTAATGCTGCCACTTCTTCAAGACTTGGATGATAGCATAAAACTCCTGATCATAAACAAGGTATTTTTTCCTTGCTTCATTCAATTTCTCACTGAAAAAGACTATCGATATACCTTCTTGGATAAAAAAATGCTCCAATTGTTGTCCCACTTTCATCACAGTCTACTTGAAATACCTTATTGAAATTTGGAAGTGGTGACATTGGTTACTTTGTTACCTTTTTCATCAATTATTCAACTGATTTCATTGTTGCTACTTGTAATGCTCCCCACTACCAACAACACCACAAATTTTCTTTGATACCACATTGTAGCATCCCCAGTCTCGAGCTAGTCAATGCCACACAAAATTTCCAACTCTTATACCATTAATTTAAATAAAATGCTTTGCATATGAGCTAAAATGCATTCATAACAACATAAATGTACATGCATGAATATAACATAAAACCCATAATAGATTCAAATCAATTTAAACACACAATAATAAATAAAATACACATGAAGACACTTATCTTTTGTAAATAATCACCAACTTCATGTAGACCTTAGAAGTTCCTCCCATTCATAGACTCTACTACTCATAAACTCTCAACAATAGGTCACCTTTGAGCTAGGGCTCAAAATCCACCAAGGAAAAGGAATCTTAAGCCATGCCAAGCTCTGTCAACAACCAAAATACTTAGATTAAGGTGCCATCTCTAGTAGTTAACCTATCATTTCTCATTCACCACATGCATGTCCCACCCCAGGAAGTGTGCCCCTTATCTACTCATCAATCCTTCGATTACCCCACTTCCCTTCCAAGGCTTCAACAAAAGGCCACACATAAAGTCTCATAGCCTTGTAGATGTAGCTTGGCACGTTGGGAAAACAATTCCCAAAAGTTCTCTCACCTAGAGAGAATGCTCACGGGCCTGACAACCTGCTTCTTTAACAACACATGGGCTTGACAACCCACCTCTTCAGCTCAATATACCCTAGTTACAAGTTAACAACGACTCCAAATATTTCCAAGTATAATTAAAGTGATGGAAAAAAGGTATGGATGACCAGAGTGAGTGAATAATGAAGGAATGATTGGGAAAGATGAGAATTACACTAAGTTCCTAATAATATATTTGAATGTTCCCAACTTGACACTTGTTAATATAGGAACTACATGGGCTCCACTTTGTTGTGGGGAAATTGCACCCTATGGACTAACAAGCTAGGGCTTAAACTTGCATGCAGATCATGACCCTGGCCTGATGCCAGGTAAGCATGGATGGTGCAATTTAGGGTTATAACACACTTGGTGATATGTTCCTCAATATTAGGAAATTAGGATAAAATCATATTCCACAACTTAGAATTTAGAAAATATTATAATAATATTTCCTTGGCTTAGCCCCTCTTCTTAGACCCTCAACCCCCTTTCCCTTCTAGTGGAGTTTATCCCCCATACTCTTTTTTCTAGTTGGTGTGAAATAGTGATGCATTTTATTAATATCCGAGTGTGATTTCATTTTATAAAGATATTCTCACTAGCCTTTTAGAATCCAGGCTCTCTAGCCCAAAAACCACACAGGCACTCTAGCGTTAAAACATATATGCAAAGACTCTATGGCCCCAAAGTATCTTGTCTCACTAGCCTATATGTACATTCACATTTACATTACAATTGGGGTTCAACCTAGGGGTATTACACTACTATCCATTGAAATGTGCCTTTCTTCATGCATCTAGTAAGAGGCGCACAAATCTGACTGAAATTTCTAATGAACTTCATATAAAAACTCACTAGTCCATGGAAACTCCACACATAAAAAGTGAATTTAGGTGTTTTCCAATCCAAATAATATTTTCCCTTCTCAGAATCCATCATTAGACCTTATTTGGAAACCAAAAAACCCAAGTATACCAGTTCCTTTTGCAAAAACATACACTTCTTCAGGTTTATCTGCAATGTCTCCTCTTTCAATCAGTGTAGCACTTTCTTCACATGCTCCAAATGTTCCTCTTTTCTCCTACTAAAAATTTGTATGTCATTTAAATATATGACAACAAATTTTACCAAAAATGCTTTCAAAACGTCATTCATTAGCCTCATGAACATACTAGGTGCATTAGTTAACCCAAATGGCATAACTAACCATTCGAACAACTCATCATTTGTCTTGAGCATTTTCTTCCATTCATCACCTTCCCTTATCCGAATTTGATGATAACCTCTCTTTAAATAAATCTTCATGAAGTACTCAATGCCACTCAAACAGTCCATAATATCATCCATTCTCGGTAAAATAAACATGTACTTGATGCTAATCTTATTAATAGCTCGAGAATCTATACAATTATGCCACTCACCAGTCTTTTTCGATGTCAAAACTGCAGGTACTGTGCAAGGAATCAAACTTTCATGGATTAATCCTATATCAAGTAACTCCTGTAATTTCCCATTCATCTCTTAACTCTTTGCTAGATTCATTCAATAAGGTGATTTATTTGGTATACTTGACCCTGGTATCAAGTCATTCTAGTGTGATATACTTCTCAAGGGAGGTAACTTTGCTGGTAAATCATCTGCTACAATTTCCTTAAATTATTTCAACAAATGTTGAATCTTTGTTGGTGTAGGATTTATTTTATCAGTCTATTGAACCCTTTTTGGAATTATGTCCAAAAAACAACCACTCTTCTTCTTCTCTCTTAGAAACTCTTTAGTAGAACACAACATGACTCGGTTGTTACTGATGTGCATGTTCTTGTTGTTACTTTTCTCCATAACATTTTCCAACATTGGTATAATCTTGTAACATTGTCCATCCTTGAAAAATTCATATGAATTCTCTATACCATCATGGAATACCTTTTTTTCAAACATCCATGGCCTCCAAAGCAATATATTACATGCATCCATATCTATCACATCACATAAAACTTGTTCACCGAAATTCCAAATCTGGAAACTCAATAAACATTGCTTAGTCACATTCACTTGCCTTCATTTTTCTAACCATGAAACTCAGTATGGATTAGGATGTGGAATGATTTTCAACTTCAATTTATCCATTAATTCTGTGGATACTAAATTTTATGTACTTCCACCATCTATGAAAAGATGAAAACACGTATCTTGAATTTTGCATTTAGTTTTGAACACTCTCTTTCTTTGTTCATGATATTTTGTTGTCTTTGTCTTTGACTTGAGTAATACTCTTCTCAACATAAAGTTTTCTCCTTGTTCTTGTTGAAGTACTTCCACATTCCCACCGACAAATGTTGACTCATATGCCTAGGTAAGTTGTATCCTAGCCTCATTTCTTTCCACTGCGATCTTCCTCTTCGGACATTTTGATGCTTTGTGACCCACTACGCCACATATATAACATGCAATCACATACTTACCTTGACCAAAACCTCTATATATACCAACGTTTCTTCCTCGTCTTGTATTCTAACTGCTGGTCACTTCAACCTCCTTCTCACTATCTTTAGCAGTACTTGCTCTTCCCCTACCTTTAATTTCTTTTCCCTGAAAATTCTACCGCAGTCTTCTGTCAATATTTTCTTCCACCTTCAAAGCAACCTGATAGGATTCATATACACTACAAAAGTAATGTGTATTCATCTCATCCTAAATATGATACTTCAAACCATTCACATATCTTGCCGCTTTTTGATACTCTATCTCCTTTATCCCTGATGTAAGGGACCATTTGAAAAACTCCTTTTTATATTCACAAACATATGTCTTTTTATACTTCAAATTTTGTACATGTTTACACAAATTATGTTGTTAATGAACATGTAAAAATTTCTCCTTTATTTTTCTCACCGTCTTTCTCCAGGTTCTAATCTTTCCCTGTCGATTATCCACTCTATCTTTCTGTAACATATCCCACCAAAGTGTTGCATGGTCTTTTAGCTTTGTCGTGGTGAATATAACCCGATTGGTGTCCTGGATATTTTCGTACTCAAAGTACCTTTTGATATTTCCTATCCAATCAAAGAGAGTCTCTCCCTTGAGGCTACCATCATCATATGGAAATTATATTCTTGCACTACGTATGTATTTCAAAAAATATATGAGACGTACAATTGGGTTTGCTTCATCAACATTCCGATCTCCTTCTTCAATTTCCTCTTCTGATTTTGAACATGTTTCAACATCTCCAAGCATTCTGTTTTCTAACTCTTATATCCTCCTTTTCAATTCCTTGCACCTCCTTGTGATGATCATGCTTTTTGTGGTGGTATCCTTGCAAGTTGTCTTGCAACCTTCACTTGGACTAACATTCACAAGCCTTACCTTCAGGCATTGTTCTCTCATAGCTTAGGAAATGAATCTCATCTAAGACTACTTGGCTACAACAAAAAATCCCTCAAGAAATTCTAACACCTGCAGGATTGTGCTTTGCCTTCATAATGCACAATGGAACTCATGCTTTAGGGAATTTAACAAAAAAATCATTTATTTTTATTTAAAAACTAAAATAGAAGAATTTGATTACAATCAATAGAACACTAAGAGGATATGAATAATGTCCTTTATCATTTATTATAGAAATACTCTGATTACAATGTGATCAATAGATTTGTCCTTATGTGCTAGACTAGAACTTGTTCACTGCGTTGTTCCTATGTGTAATACACAGTCTGTTCTAACCTAGTTCTCTGTGTTGATATGAACCACTTCAATCAAACCATGGTGAGTCTTGATTTGATTCTTCACTGGACGACCAAACCCCCTCAACACCTTTTCTCCCCTCTTATTATTCTCAATGCCTCGCTTGTCGATCTGTTTCTATCAATTGAGGATATGGATATTTATGATGGTTCACTATCCAACCGTTTCCAAAATCACAATTCGCTCCCTCCTCTTTCACAAAATATTTCCACTTGGAACTTAACCTTCATGAGATGCATAGAATGAACTTGGAGTCCGAACACTAAGTAGCGACACAAAATTCCAACGTAATTACTATAGCATGGAGTTGCAACATAATTCTTGTAGCATGGAGTTGCAGGATAATTCATGTAGCATGGAGTTGTAGGATAATTCTTGTAGCATGGGGTTGTAGGATAATTCATGTAGCATGGAGTTGCAACATAGAAGTGACAACATTGTCATTCGACATTTGGACATGAGTCACAACACTAACATTTGTAACGAGGAGTAACAACACGAGCTGAAAAATAGAGTTGCATCCCTTATTCATCCTAAATCAACTTGTATATAATTGAAATGTTTTTGGGTGATGAAAATTTTCCAGAACAAAAGATGCTCCTGCATCAACTATGTAAAAGGCCAAGGTTTTTCATACTATGCAAAGCTTATGAAGAAATTTTCAAGCACATTCTTATGGATTTCCCCTTCACGAAAGAGATATGGAAAGAGACTCCCTTTGTAGTTGGGAATGTTGGATCTTGGGAGTGCAGGACCCTAGTTGATAGATTTAAAAAATGGATTGAGAATCCAACCATAGTAAGTCATTGATTCCACCCTATACAAGTATCTTGGGGGATTTGGATCACTAAGAATTATGTGCTCTTTCAAAACATTTCCTCTCTTTTGGAAATAAAGTTAAATACATTTATGAGGGCATAAAGCATCCTCCTAAGAAAAAAATATCAAGAGAGATTGGTATGTTGGAGATAGATCAATAAAAGGCTTCAAGATTCTTTGATGGTGCCAGTGAAGGCAACCTTGAGCCTCATTGGATTTGGGGGGAACTATTCTTGTCTAATGAAATTAGCTACTCTTTCAAATTCAAACTAGGAAGAGGTAGTAACAACTGGGCAGAGATCCATGCTATGAAATCACTCCTAAGATTCCCTTTAGAGAACAATTGGGATAGAATACAAGTATTTGGAGACTTGAAGTTAGTGATTGAGTAGTCCATGGAACTTACTGACTTCAATTAATAGCATTGGGCCCACTTTTGGACTAAATCAAAAGACACTACTGGATATTTTAATGAAATAAAATTCCAACATATCAATAGGGAACACAATTCAAGGGGAGATGAGCTTTCCAAAATTGCAATGAATGGTTGGATTGGGGTTTTTCTACTAGAGGAAAAACACATGGTGGACATGGAATCTATTGTGTTCTCTCTATGATGCCACTCACTGCGGATTTTATCTTTGACAATGGACCATCAAGAATATTTTTAATTATCTTTTTGAGGATGATGTGCTTCTCTCTTCTTTTTGTTGAGAACACCTTCCTTATGGTGCAGGTTGTAGGCCATTTTGATATTTATAAGATTATGAAATGTTATTACAACAATATATAGGTCTTACCCCCATTGGAATTCTATCAAAATCTATGACTATAGTGCTTCAACACTTTTTGAATGTAGTTTTCTTTTACTAAGAATATAAAATCACAAAATTTTCCTTGGAAAAATAAGTTATTGTATGTAATGATTTATGGATGACAATAGTCCTTTTAGAACATAAAGTCCAAATTGAAAGTATTAAATATGACAATTTTGTGTTGTAAATTTCTTATTGTGTTAATTAATATGAATGGTACCTCTTTTTTATCCCGAAAAGTAATAACTTAAATTAATAGAGAAAAATGTAATTGCAACTAATATTGATCTCATTTGTAGTATTTGATTGTCTCCTCCATTATAATTTGATACAAAAGGTTTGTGACCTTGTTTCCACATAATTCTTATCATTTTCTAATAATGGGAACTCCAATTTTTTTAAGTGTTTCAAAAAACATGTTCCAAGACACTTCATTACAAAGACTGGACTTCCTTACATTGCTTAAATGTTAAGTTTAAAAGTATGACTCCATCAACATTGATGCAGACTTTTGACATTATCCATTTGAAATTCTTATTATCAAAGTGATAGAAACCATGGAAAATAAAACCACTATGTAATTAACAACTCATATTGTACATCGCAACTTTGTTAATTTTTCAAATGTTGTGTCGAAAGGTGTAAGTCCTTTTCAATGAGATTCAACATCAGTGCTACCTCAAGAAATGCTGATGTTTTGTAGCTTTGAGAGGTATTCCCACTAGTGACCTTGGTGTTAAGCATGTGGGAATCTTCATTAGCACCATATTACACTTTTGTTTTAATAAAAACACCCTTGGATTTGTGTTGGGGATTCATGGGTTTGGTGATGCGATTTGAGGGCTTGTGTAGGGGCTTCACACCCACAAGGAGGAATAAAATATTCTAATTTAATGTTGAGTTTAGTGGAGGGCTCCTTAGAGTAATATAAAGGATTCTAAACTCACATTAGACTCCTATAAAAGAATAGGAGGGATCGTGACAATATCATAGTGACATTGTGACATAATGGAGTTGGCATAAGTGAGTTTGCACTTGTGCCAAGGAGCTTGGTGATTTTAACAAAGGAATTCTGTAACTTTGGAAAATCTGGCCTAGGGTTACGAATCTTCTATTTTCTGTTCTTGGCAGGGAAATCACACGTGGGAGGTGAGGAAGTCCGCATGTGTGGAGGAAAACTACATAATGGAAGAATTCACATGTGTTGCGTAGATCGTATGGAAGTGTTAGTACAGAATTTTCGTACATGTACACGAGTCTCAATGGAGATAGTCACATATGTATGCAGGCTGCAGTGGAGACTATCGTGTATGTACATGGGTCTCAGTGGATAAAATCACGTACTTATGGGGACATACAACAATATTTTATGGGAAGGAGAAGGTCTGTACATGATGACCTCAACAACCATATGGCTGATGTAAGTAGGCCATATAGGTGGCCTACAACAAATTTGTAAGTTGGGAATGTCTCAGTATTTTGTTGAATTGGTTTTTTTGAGAAGACTAGTATTTGTTCTTAGTTTTGGTGATCAAGGAGAGGAGTAGGTTGGGGGATGGAAGGAATCAACTGTATCCTATGAACTTTAGCTAAGGAGGAAGGATAAGGATGGAAGGACTCAACCAAAATTGTACAAAGGTTGCAGAGGCAGAGGAGGGTTTTAGGTGGCAAGGGATGCCATAACCATCAGCCTCAAGACAACATACTTCGACATGAAAACTAAGAGGGTTTCAACAATGTCTTGTAAGTGTATTTAGTATTTTACTTTATGTAAAATTTGGCCATTTACCCTGGTACGAGAGCCCATTGTTTTGGATTTAAGAACAAGTGATTTTGGGAATTAAATTCTTTTGTACCTGTGTATGATCTAATTGTTGGTTTATTTTCCACATTGCTAAGTAGCTAGGCATATCAATGTGTTTATGTTTACAGTTCAGAATGTGTGATTTCTATGTATACTGTTGAGAACGTAGAATGGATATGAGGTGTGTGTGCAACGAGACTAGGTGCACTTCAAAATCTAACATGGTATCAGAGCTTGAGGTTCTGAGAAGGGGAGTTGGATCTGAGTTATTCACACAGGTGACGACTCTGAGAGGGAGTTGTAGTAGTGTTGAGGAGATAGCTATAAGAGAAAGCTATAGAGATTGTTGTAGGTAGAAACAAGTTAGATGGTGTTTGGGTTGAGATATGGAGTAGATTGTTCATACGAGAAGTTGTGGACTATTGAATCTTGGTGGTGTAGTAGGTTGGGAGTTTTGGTGGATTGGTAGAGAGCTCGGTTTGTAGCAGTATGCTGTCTGGTGGGTTTCCAACTCCATGGATGGAATTTCAATGGATTTTCATAGTGAGTTTCAATGGGTGTAGCTCAGGTTCTTTGGCATTGATGAGATATATTTGTATGTATGGAAGTGTGATGAGATAGAGTCTTCATTTGGCTAGAGAGTTGCACATTGTTGAGGTGCGACAGTGTATGAAGTATTTGACCTAGGAGGATGAGAACACTTGTAGAGATGAGTTGCGGTGGTCTAGAGTGAACTAGACTGAGTGTCCATCTACAACTTGGGATTGTTAAGAGAGAGGACACAGGTTCAGTTGAAACATGCATAGACACAAAGATTTTTGTGATGTGGATGATGGAATTAGGTAGAAGTTCATTGGATGGCATGAATTGGGTAAGTGGGATTCTTTTTTTGAGAGGATTGCATGGTTCTTATACAATGTGATCCACCGACACATGACAGGGGCACAATATTTGTTCGAGAGCTTCAAAGTGTCTAATTCAAGTATGTACGTGGAGCTTGGTATGGGGACCAACTATGTAGTGGGGGGATCTGATACAATGTCATTCCAGATGGAGTCAAGAGATGTGTTTCAAGTGGAAAATATGCTATGGGTGCCTCAACGATTGAGGAGAAGATATATGTAGTTTTGTTCTGGGATGGACATGTATCTAGCTCAGACACAATAGTGGTTCTTGGAGTTAGAGAGAGAAATTTGTATAGGATGAAGGGCCAACTTATGCATGCCATGAATAGCAGTAGCATAGTGATAATGGAAAAGGAGAAGGTACCTTAAGAGGTTGTGTAGACTCAAAGGGAGCCCAACTTCAGAGGGAGTCGACAAATTCAGGGAGTCAATGGGCTCATAGGTAGATTCAACCATTAAGAGGGAGTCTACTTTCAAGTTTAGATGGGAGAGAGACATCTTCCAATATTGTTAGGATGGTGTCATGGGTTGAGATGGATAGGAAGGAAGCTTCTAGGAGCAAGGTGTCTTCCAAGATGAGATCATGCCATATAACATGATTTTCTTTAGTGATAGAGGGAGAAACCAATCAAATGTATTAGAGAGCAGTTGTGGTAGTGGATCTAATCTGGGAGACAAAGATAATTCCAGGGGATATTGGAGTAGGTGAGAATACCTCCCTCACTAAGAGGGAGTGTTTATGTTTTGTAGCTTCGGGAGGTATTCCCACTAGTGGTCGTGGTGTCGGGCATGTGGGAATCTTCATTGGCACTGGATTACACTTTTTCTTAAGTGAAAATGCCCTTGAATTTGTTTCATGGATTCATGGTTTTGGTGATGGGCTTTGTGGGATTGTGTAGGGGCTTCACACCCACAAGGAGGAATAAAATATTCTAATTGAATGTTGATTTTAGTGGAGCGCTCCTTAGAGTAAGCTAAGGTATTCTAAACTCACATTAGAATCCTATAAAAGGAGAGGATATATTGTGACAATCTCATAGTGACATTGTGACATAATGGAGTTGTCATAAGTGAGTCTGCGCTTATGCAAAGGAGCTTGGTGATTTCAACAAGAGAATTTCTGCAACTTTGGAAAATTTGGCCTAGGATTATTGATCTTCTATTTTCTATTCTTGGAAGGGAAATCACTCATGGGAGGTGAGGAAGGTTGCATGTGTGGAGGACATCCACAGAAGGGAAGAAGTTGCATGTGTTGCAGGGATCATACGAAAGTGTCTGTATAGTATTTTCGTACATGTACACGGATCTCAGTGGAGAAAGTTGCGTATGTACATGGGTTGCAGTGGATATAGTTGTGTATGTACAATAGTCTTAGTGGATAAATTCACATATGTACATGAACATATGACAATTGTTTTTGGGCAAGAGAAGGTCCTTATAGGTTGATGTCAACATACCATACATGTGGTTTGCAATAGATTTGTAAGTTGGGAATTTCTTGGGATTTTGATGAATTGGTTTTGCTGAGAGGAATAGTATTTGTCCTCAGTTTTGGTGAGCAAGGAGAGGAGCGGGATCGGGGTTGGAAGGAATCATCTTCAACCTATGAACCTTAGCTAAGGAAATTGGATAAGGAAGGAAGGACTCAACTAAACTTGTACAAAGGTTGTAGAGGCAGAGGAGAGTTTGAGGTGGCAAGGGATGCCATAACCCTCATGCTCATGACAACAAACTTGGACACATAAATGAGGAGGGTTTGAACAATGACTTGTAAGTGTATTTGGTATTTTAATTTATGTAAAATTAGGCCATTATCCCTGGTACGGGAGCCCATTGTTCTGGATTTAAGAATAAGTGATTTTGGGGATTGAATTCTTGTGTACTTGTGCATGATCTAATTGTTGGTTTATTTTCATTTGTGCTAAGTAGTTAGGCATCTCACTGTGCTTATGTTTATAGTTTAGAATGTGTGATTTCTATGTATATTGTTGAGAACCTAGACCAGATCTGAGGTGTGTGTGTGTGTGTATGTGCCAAGTTTGTGTGCACTTCAAAATCTAACAAGAAATGCATGAAATTCACTGTCAACCCATTCATGAAAGTGTTTACAATTCTATTATCTTGGATTAATATAACAACCTTCAACCCATTTGAGATGTAGATAAATGCCATTTATGGCATAATTGAGGTGCATGCATTTTAACCAGTTCCAACAAGATATTGATATTAGCATATGTACGATGACATTGCAACAATGTAACACTGACACATTTGTATAAATGGGATCCACATGACAATGGTATTATTAATCACATGGAGCATGCATTATAGGGCCATATCTTCACATATGACATACATTGTGCAAAATAAAAACACAAAAGTCCAATAAAATATGAACAACATATATCCTCAATGCTTGAAAAACCTAATAACCTTTCATTGGATCCTTGACCTTGTTAGTAGTAACATACCTCTCAAGGTAGGGAAAAAATACAATTGGGGATGAAATATCAGTACCACTTAATGTATCAAAAGGCAAGTACCTATGCTCGAGTAAGGAGAGTGTTAACAAAGTATTTTAGGGGAGGTGGTATAATATGAATCCAAAACACTTCTTTTTTGTTGAAACGAGTTGAGATAGAGTCATGTTGGTTACCATGCATGTGATACACATCTATTACATTTTACTAAAATAGGTCAATAAGATGTTCCATATGGAATATGATTGTTAAATGGTATAACATGAATGGATTTTTTCTAGATGATGTTTTACTCTATCACCAAATGCAACAAGCAATCGATATACAACCACATCATTCATAACCACATCATCAAATTAAGAAAAGAGGGTATCAAGATTCATACAAAAAATGCTCAATTTAAATGTATATAATTCATAAGCACAATATCAAATTTGTATCCAATGATTTATATGAAAATTCATAAGCACAATATCAAACCCAGATCCAAGTCCCTGGCATATGTGTAGTATAAAATATGCATATTAAGTATTTGGAAAAGTACCTCAAAGAGTAATTGCAAGGAAACTTAAGAATGATAATTCCTATAAGTCCTTGATTCTCTTCATCAAATGAAAATGAAAAATATTGTACACAACTATTGTTTCATGGAAGAAAATGATTGCACAATATGTCTAAAGTGAACAATTTGGTAAGGTCGTCTTTCTATTAAATACAACTTGTGGGTATGAAGCCAAATATCGTCACATTTGTAAGTATACCCTCAATTTTTGCACATATAACATCCTTGCAACAATGCACATTGATTTGTAGCCACAATAGTGGAAGCAAGTTTGCATAACATGCATTTGTGGAGATTGTACTCATAGCCATGTTTGTAGAATGTGAAAGTATAGATGTTTCACTCCAACTATGTGGGAAAATGTATAGGGATGTGGTTTCATGGAATAATATGACTTGTATGGAATACATGGGAATTATAAAGATGCACTCAATTTTTTTTTTATAATAAATCCAACAAACAAACATCTACCAAATGATGATACCTCCCCCCTCCTTTGTGTTTTTCTTGACATGGTGGAGAGAATTGGGAATACTTTAATGTAATCAACTAAGTGTATTATATCACCCCTACATGGGACCATTATGCTTATGAAATTGAAATTTTAGGTTTTGTAGGGCATCTGAAAGAGGCACGTGGTTAGATTGAAAGAATATCATTAAACACCAAGTATAGTGTATTGGGAGAATTGTTGGGTGCTTGTAGAATTCACAACATTATTGAGTTGGGAGAATTTGTCACTGTTACACCTCATATTGTATGAGGTTATACATTGTGATTTTCATGACATTGATGAAGATTTTATTCTTGTTCCTTGGAGTTATTGGACCAACTTGGGGGGATTCATCTTTATGGATCCCCCTTTCTTCATGGCCTCATATCATTTGATGAAGATCTTTGGTTGGGTGAGTCTCACTTATCCTTGGTTGCATGTTGATTGTTCTTGTTGCGTGGTGGTTTTCTCACATATGATTTCCTTGTTTATCATCCCTTGGTTGCATATTTGTTTGGACCATGCTATCTCATTATGGTGTGTTTGTGGTGTACTTGTTTTTCTAGAAGATACTACACTTTTTTTATGGATGATGGGTCTAGCTCCCCAAGGGGTTAGATGATGGTGTTAGGAGGTATATGTTTTATGATGTTGTTTATGTTTTCGAGTGACATGTTGTGTTGATGTCACTAGTAGGGGGTGGTATACATGGACCTCATGTGTTGGATGTGTGATACAGGACACACTTGATAATTGGATGGGGTTAGTACTTTGTTATGTCCCCTTCTCTTAAGATGTTTCTATAGTGGGATGATTCATGTTTCCTTTGTGGGATTTTCCTAGGTGATATAACTTAATGATGTAACATTTGCTAGACATCACCTAGGTGGAATGCGTTTCATGATGCTAGTACCCTCATTGATATGTTCTTCCCTAAGTTTGAGTTATAAAGGGGGGTACTAGATATGATTTGATGGTGATATAACCTTTTACTAATGTTCGATTATGATTATTGATGTAATAATCCCTTGGTGGTGGTGCACCTTAGGTTGGGATTTATGATTTGTTGTTATCATGGAGGGGTTTGCTAGGGAAAACATCATTTATTTACATGGCACAACACTTTATTAGAGTGAACCCCTCATTGTCACACATGTTCATGGTGATTTAATTATTTGGTGGCTATTTGGAGGGGGGGTATGGTTTTATTTCAATATTAACCTTTATGCACACATGTTGAGGTTGATTTAACCATTCAATGGTTA
>CBVK0100923233.1:0-15561 GCA_900067695.1 Picea abies | reverse complement strand
CTTAACAAACTTAGACGAGAGAGAAGGCTTGGATTTGGGTCCTGTCGAGCAGACTAATGCTTTGAATGCTTCAAAAGGATCTTTTTCCC
This sequence comes from Picea abies, assembly GCA_900067695.1. Classification (NCBI taxonomy): domain Eukaryota; kingdom Viridiplantae; phylum Streptophyta; class Pinopsida; order Pinales; family Pinaceae; genus Picea; species Picea abies. The sequence continues at coordinate 15,472 of CBVK0100923233.1, read as the reverse complement.
TCTTGGTAATCGGATCTGGGGCCATCGTAGCAGGGCGTCGACCACCAGTAATACAAGAAGACCAGCGACAAGCCAAGACCACTGCTCCAAAACGCATGCAAAAACGCAAGCGAAACTTAGGCAACGCAGGAGGGATGCTCGCCAGTCTGCGGCCCTGTATGCTAGGAACCCTGATCGGCTGCTACAGACGAAGATCCGCGCCCCTGCAATCGAAAAACCAGAGCGGAGGCGGCTAGGATTTAGGCCCTAGCCGCATTGACATTCCGTCTCGCTTCACTTCGTCTCGGCATTCCCACCAGTGGTGGCAATGTTACCAACAAGTACTTTCACAAAAAATGTCCACGGAAGAAATTGTTACACCTCAATTATTAGGTAAATATGAATGAAAGAGAAAAAATTAAAACTCACACTTAAGCTAGTTTCCTTAAGTTAAACTTAAGGAAAAAGAAATACCTTCATTAAATTTAAAATATAATATTGTACACTCATTAAATGATTTAATTTAAATCCAAAGTTGCCAAGGGAAGAAATTGTTACACCTTAATTATTAGGTAAATATAAATGAAAGAGGAAAAATTAAAACTCACACTTAAACTATGTTCCTTAAGTTAATATTAAGGAAAAAGCAATACCTTCATTGGCCTGGATCTTCCAAACTCCTGACCTCCCCCCTCTCTGCGTATCTACTGATCTAGACAGCTAGTATCAAAGACTAACCATCCCGGTCTTTACCTGGCGTCTTTGATTTCAGGTGTTCTTTTTTAGTGTTGTCACTGCTCTCCTTCTCGTCTGCCCTGTTACTAGTTTTTTGAACTTTGTCGCCCCAATACGTCCTACTTCCCCCCGCCTGTCTTGGTTTTTGGACTGTACCGGCTCCATGTGCTCCCGAGGCTTCTGTTTTTATGCCTGGTGAGTGGTCTACTTGCCCAGGAAAAGACAAACAAGTCTTTTTAGCCTTTTGTTGATTGGTCCTGCCCATCTGAGCTCCCGAGGCTTCTGATTTATGCCTGGAGTTGGTCTACTAGCCCAGGTAAAGACAAAAACAAGTGTTTTTTACGTCTCTCGCTGATTGGTCCTGCTCATCTAACCTGTTACTATCTCCAGCTTTTTCTTCTAGCCTGTAACTCCCTTTCCCGACTACCCTTCTGGGCCTACTTACTGGTTTCTTCTCAGCCTTTTTAAAATGGACTCGCTGACAAATCCACTAATGCAACCTTCCGACGAACTCATATGGAAACAGGTGGGACTGTTCGACAAGATGGATTCCCTCGAATCAAAGAGACAACTTTTTCCCTCCAAGCCTTCTATTTCAAATTTACCCACTGTTCCCGCCGAGAACTCTGCCGAAAAACCTTCCTTCTCACTGACGGCCACTACAGATCCGAAACCAGCTCTGCATCCTTCTGACAGGCCCCACCCCAACCTTGATACCTTACCCAAACATTTCTGAGAAGGGCTACAAAACACTTCTGACCATCACTTAGCAGCTTCCAAAAAACACCGAAGCTCTGGTAGCCAGAAAGTGTGGAAATCTTCAAAAAGACCAAAGCGGTTGGTCCTGGGGGACGGAGTGGGTTTCGAAGACCTCTGCTTGATGTCGACCTGTGCGTTGGTGGGTCGTTTATCCTACAAGAGACTGAGCCCGCAGCCACTAGAGGACTAGATTAAATGTAATTGGTTCCCTCTTTTAGGTTACTCACCGGATGTTCAGTTTCTCAAAAAAGGTTGGTTTTGCTTCCTCTACAAATCTCCAGAAGACTCCTCCTTACTACTGTCATCTTTGTCGGTTAACGGTGGAGGTAGTCTTATGCTAAAACGCTGGAGATTAGCGTTCAATCCGGACTCGGAGTTCTTCCAACTCATGCACCTTTGGGTACTCCTCCCCGCCCTTCCTCTGTATCTCTGGAACAAAGGAGCTTTAACTGCTATCGGAAACGCTCTAGGATCCTTCATTTCTCTTGACACCCAGCTACTCAACAATCCTTGGCGAAAGATGGGGAGAGTCCTGGTTGAAATAGATATCACTGCCGGTCTGTCGGAAACACTGGAGATCAACTGGAGAGGGCGAAAACATTTACAAAAGTTGGACTACCTCGGGCTCCCTTTCCGCTGCAACCATTGCAAGGAAACTGGTCATCTCCGAAGCTCGTGCCCGGGTAAGTTACCATCTGTTTCCTCCAATGATAATGAGATTTTCCTTAACCCCCCTGACTATTTGGAGGCGGACCCTTATTTGGCTTACCTGGATTGTCCTGTCTCCCTACCCTTTCCTGGAGACCACTGCTCAAAACTGAGCCGACTCTGCCCATCACTTTTCAAAACTCTATCCGAAGCCGAGAAGGTATCCATAAATGGATACTCTTGGCTTGCATCCTCCAACAGTGGAAAAGATCCCTTAACTGCAGAAGAGCTCCCCCTTCCTACAGCCTCTTCAAACCTCCCAGCTAGCGGGTTACTCTCTCGGACTGAACCTATCTCGCCCAGGGTAACCTCCCTCTCCGTAACCTCTCATACTCCTTCTCTCTCGGATGAGATGTTACAACCTACCCACACTTCTTATGATGCACACTTTGAAATCCTATCCTCCACCACACAACCAGTCGTTTTCACACAACTACCTCCAGGTTTCAGTCAACTCGAGGAGGATGATGTTACCTTATTGCAAACTTTGAACTCCTCGGTCTCACCCATTTTTCCTTCAAACAACTTATCCCAGTTACCTGTGTATCGAGGCAAAGAACTTGTCACTCCAGCCTTGGATCCAGGATCTTCTTCCACCCTGCCCTCTGATTCAAGCACAAAAGTCTTTGCTTGGTCGAGAGGCATCGCATCTGATCTCTCCCCTCTACAAACGAGAAGTTCCAGGAAGAAAAAGGATCTTTTGAGCATTAAGAATTCTTCATCTGATGTTCCCTCGCTGGAAGGAAAGGCCCTTAGAGCTATGAAGGCCTTGGCACGGTCAAAATAATGATTGTGCTCTCCCTAAACATACGAGGGATCGGAGGCCCCCTTAAGGTGGCTTCTTTCCGAAGACTGTTGGATAAGACTAAGTCGGATCTCTTCTTTCTCCAAGAGACCCTCACGTCTGATTTTATTTCCAGGGATTTCGTTCACCAATTTCGTCCAACTTGGGTCACAGCGGCTGCAAGTTCCATTGAAAACTCCAGTGGTTTACTGGTGGCCTGGGACCCGGAGCTCTTTGAGTTGAGGCCTTTTATGTCGAGTGGTGGCATTCTGTTGACTGGACGCTTCCTAGCAACTGGTCAGGAGGTGGCTTTCCTCAATGTCTACGACCCCTGCACAAATAGATCACTCTTCTGGAAATTTTTGGCAGATAGTGGACTGCTCACTATTCCAAATCTTATTCTTGGAGGGGACCTTAATGTTATTTTGTCGGCTGAAGAACATTGGGGTGGTTCCAGCGCATAGGGTCCCACAGTTGACTTCATCAGCGAGCTATTCGCAGCAAACAATTTGTTTGATGTCCAGCCTTCCAGTCTCGTTCCTACTTGGAGAAATGGGCGCTCTGGACAAGAGGCCATTGCTAGACGACTGGATCGGTTTCTTGTAGCCGAGGCTTTCCTGACTACTTCGTTTTTTCCTTCTTCTTGGGTGGAGTACCCTTTCATTTCAGATCATGCCCCGATCCTTCTTCAGCTTTTGCCCCCGACGCTGCATCGTTCGACCCCTTTCAAATTCAATTATCATTGGCTCCATTCCGTGGAATACCCAGACTTAGTCCACAAGGTCTAGACGGATCGCTGCTTCCTTGCCGAAGCCAATCCATAGAGGCGACTTGCCTAGAAGTTAAAAGCTCTAAAGTCAAAAACTAAATTGTGGTATTTGGACCTAAAATCAGTGGAAAAAGCCCGCTTGAAACAGCTGGAGTCGGACATTACTTCGCTCTTACATTCTTCTTCTATTGTCGCCTTGACCGAGGAGGAGGCAGCACGCCTTAAATCCCTAGAATCTAACAGAGCTTCCATTTTGTGTGATGAGGAAAAGAGATCGGAAGAGCACACGTCTGAACTCCAAGCCCCGGCGACTGCGTAGCCGTGCTACATGGCTAAGGAGCGGTGACTCAAATTCTAAGTTCTTCCATAACGTGGCTAGTTACAACAGGAGTAAAAAGACAATTTGGTCAATAGACAGTGTCGGGGTTGGGACCATTCGAGGGCAGGAAGCGATTAAGACCGAGGCTGCTGCTCATTTTTCTAAACAATTCAAAGCCACCAACAGTAAACTTCTCCTTGAAAAGGCCTCAACGGCAAGCCTGTTCCCTCAATTCATTACTACAGAAGCTGCTATTGAGCTTTTTAATCCGGTTACTCTTTCAGAGCTCAAAGATATCCTGATCCATTTTAACAAAGAAAGAAGTCCGGGCCCAGATGGTTGGAGATCAGAAGCTCATTTTTCTAAACAATTCAAAGCCACCAACAGTAAACTTCTCCTTGAAAAGGCCTCAACGGCAAGCCTGTTCCCTCAATTCATTACTACAGAAGCTGCTATTGAGCTTTTTAATCCGGTTACTCTTTCAGAGCTCAAAGATATCCTGATCCATTTTAACAAAGAAAGAAGTCCGGGCCCAGATGGTTGGAGATCAGAATTTTTCATTTACTTTTTTGATCTGGTTGGCTTGGATCTACTACAGATGGTGGAGGACTCTCGACTAAAAGGAAAGATTTCTAGGAGCTTAAATGCTACTTTTCTGGTCCTGATTCCGAAAGAAAAAACCTTGCTCTCCTTTGACGACTTCCGTCCAATTTCTCTCTGCAACCTCGTCTATAAGCTTATCTCAAAGGTCATCTCCAACCGGATCAAGCCTTTTCTTGGCAGGCATCTTTCGGCGGAACAACTTGGATTCTTAAAGGGCAGAAGAATCCAGGATGCCTTTCGGCGGAACAACTTGGATTCTTAAAGGGCAGAAGAATCCAGGATGCTATCGGGGCTGCTCACGAATGCATCCACATTATCAAACAACAAAATATAAAAGCACTGATCATGAAGCTTGATCTCAAAAGAGCCTTCGATAGCATTGATTGGGATTTTCTGAGGCTGGTGCTACATGTTGTGGGTTTTGGAGAAAAGCTTACAAATTGGATTCTAGCTTGTGTCACAAGCGCCAACTTCGCAGTTATAATCAATGGCGAGGCTTCGAGCTTCTTCAATAGTGAGAGGGGCCTCCGTCAGGGATGCCCACTCTCCCCCTATCTTTTTATTCTGACCGTGGAGGGACTCAGCCTCCCTCTCTCCAAAAGCTTCAATGAACACAATATCTCCGACATTAAAGTCTCAAAGTTTATTAAGCTTGTCCACCTCATGTTCGTTGACAATGTTCTTCTTATGTCAACTGTTGTTCTAGCAGAGTGGTCAATTATCCAGAATGTGCTATCTTGCTTCTGCGCTGCCTCGGGTCTGTCCATTAACTTTTCAAAATCCTCGGTCTACTACTGGGGACTTTCGGAGTCTGAACTTATTAGCTTCAAAGCCACCTTGCCTTTCACTTTTATTGACCTCAGTGAGGGCTTCAGGTACCTTGATTTTCAGCTCAAGATGGGAGCATACACTCCAGATGATTGGCAATGGCTCATAAATCTCTTTGAAAGAAAAATTGGATTTTGGTGTAATAAGTGGCTTTCAATAGGGGGTCGATTAATTCTGATTAAATCTGTGCTGGAAAGCCTAGCGGTTTTCTGGATGACTTTGGCGAGAATTCCAAAAAAGATACTCAACAATCTGCGAAGACTCTCTTCAAACTTTCTTTGGACGGCCATGGAAGCAAACACAAATTTCGTCTTTGCAGTTGGGCGTCCTTGACTAAATCAAAAAGGGCGGGAGGCTGGGGGCTTAGAGACTTATCCACTTTTAACTCTGCCCTCCTAGCAAGTTCTTTTTGGAGGGTTGTAAATCACGATAGCATTTGGCATCGGATCTTAGTTGATAAGTACATGGGCTCATTGAAACTTTGTGACTGGATTCGTAAGCCAATTCTACTGCAAAAGAGGGCTTCCACCTTCTAGAAGGGACTGGTTGCCTCCTCTCCCGTCATTCTTCACTGGCTCCACTGGAAACCGGGCAATGGCACTGATATAAAGCTGGGTCGGGATCAAATTATTGGCCTGGAGGACAGCTCGCTCCTCCCTCCAACATTGTGTTTGAAGCTTGGCACTTTAAATATTTTCTATCTCGCTCAGGTTAGAACTCAGCCAGACTTCCCTTCTTGGCCGGATAATTGGTTGGGCACTGGTGATTTGGCTCTTGATGGACTGTGGGCACTTGATTGGAACAGGTTTACGTCTGCACTTAAGTGGGCCGACATCTCTCTCATTGTTGAACCAGACTCTCTCATGTGGGCTGGAGGGGATGCATCGGGTCTCCTTACTGTTAAGAATATCTATGAGGCCCTCCATCTACCACTCATTCCGGGTTCTTTTAATTCTTGGTTCCAACAGATTTGGTTTTGGAAAGTCCCCCTAAAGTATAAACTGTTTGTTTGGTTAGCTGGCAAAGAACAGATTTTAACTTGGGATTTGCTCCATCGGAGAGGTTGGGAGGGGCCCAGTTTCTGCCCACTCTGTTGCTGCGCTCCGGAAGATATACATCATCTACTAATACAGTGTAAATTTTCGATGCAAGTTTGGCACAAACTGCTCTCGCACCTCAATCTACCTTTTTCCTGGAGCAAGGGCACTGTATCTGAATGTTTCCATGAGTGGCATTTAAATCGCTCCTTTCCGATCTGCTTGGCAGCCCACGTCTGTTGGAATCTCTGGATCGAAAGGAACAGAGCTCTGTTTGAGGACCGGGCACCTTCCATTCAAGCAGTTCTTCACAGAATTCCCGCCTTGTTCAACTGGCAGTCATCTTCTGTTAAACCTGTTTTTATTAAAGAGATCGACCTGAGCTTGCCGGATGGCTTCACCCTTGCATGTTTTGATGGAGCCGCCCTATCAAATGGTCTTTGTTGCGGGGCTGGGGGCTTTTTCAAAACACATCAGTCGAGAATCACCAAATGGTTTCTCAACTGTGGCCCGGGATCGAATACCAAAGCGAAGCTATTAGGACTTTGGGCCTCCCTCTCGCTTGCTTCCTCTTGGTCCCTCACTCATCTGCTGGTTCGAGGTGATTCGAGTGTCATCATTAATTGGATTTCCCGAAAATCAGTGTTTAACTCCGTCCAGATTGAGGGTTGGAAATTAAAGACTCTGGACCTTTCCAAAAGCTTCACAAATATTTCCTTTCAGCATTTTCCAAGATCCTTCAACTGTGAAGCGGACGCTCTATCAAAGAGAGCTCTATCCGAGGTGGCAGGAAAACTCACGATCTTCCATTGTGAAAATGGGACAGTGAGTCCATCAACCTCCCTTAGTATTTTCTGAGAATAAGTCTGCGGTCAGTTTCTTCTTTCTAAAGTTTTGACAGACTTACTTTGCCTCCCGAGAGATGTTTTAATTACTCTTACCTACAGTTTGTTATCTCTGTTTTTCTCGTGGGCCGAGTGTTTTTAAGGTGGCTGGGTTGTTTCTTTATTCCTGTCTATTTACATCAATCGACTCACTGCTGGTATTTCGAACCCGGACAATATACTCATTGTAGTTTATCTCTTTGTAAAATGTTTTTATATCATATATAAAACCGAGAAAAAATTTTCATGGAAAAAAAAAAGCAAAACCTTCATTAAATTTAAAATATAATATTGTACACTCATTAAATGCTTTACTCTATTAACACATTGAAACAAGTCCATCCAAAAACAACAAAGTACCATAAATTAAAATTAATTAAAATGTATAACATTAAGATTAATACCTTAAAAAATGTGATTTTGATTCTTTCTTCATACTTTATTGATTTCATCTTTAATTTGAAAAATGTGATTCCTCTCCCTGCTTTATTGATTCTATCTTTAAGGTTACTCCATCATAATAATAATAAATAATATCAAGACTCCCATATGGATGAACATTGGCATTGTCATTTATATTTATATGGTTTAATAATATATAAAATATGTGCATTTAAGTTATTGTGACTGGTTTGGCTATACCATGGTTTGTATAGAGTGGTTAGTAAATGCTAATTTAAGTCATTATGAATGGTTTGGCTATACCATGGTTTGAATAAAGTGGTTAGTAGATGTTGTTTTAGTACATAAACGTGCCAGTGTTGAAGTGGTAGGTAACATGGGTAGAGACTTTGGATAAGCCTTAGATTAAGATGGGTGGGGTGGAGTGGGGTAGGTAGGGTTAGGGAAGTAGGTTATGATATTTCTTAACCCCACATAGGAAAGGACATGAGAATAACATATCATAGCGCTAATGACCCACATTCCAATTTTACACGTGTTAAAATGCTTTCAGTTTTGAAATTATAATAGTTTCAAGAGGGAATTCAATTATTCTCTCATCATACACGTCATCATGCTGTTTATTTAAAAGTGTTTAGATCTCAAAATGATTAAATATTTTAGTTTAGTTGATCGGTTTTTCTTTTTATTATATAGTTTAATAAATTAAGTTGATTATTATTTTAGTTTAGTTGATCGGTTTTTCTTTATATTTAGTAAATAGTTTAATAATTTAAGTTGAATATGAGAAACTTAAGAAGATAGAAAGGGAGAGAGAGGAAGTATTTAAAGTAATTTTGGTTATATATTCATGTGAATATAAAAGTTTATTATTGTTTTTAAAGGGTTAGTTTGATTGATAATAGGTTTCTATGCTATTTTTATTAAAAGGTTAGTTTATAAAAGTTTTTAAATTTATTTTTAATGGTTTTTAGGTTATCCGTAAGTTTATTTTTATAAAAGGTTAGTTTATAAAAGTTTTTAAATTTATTATTATTGGTTTTTATGTTATCGGTAAGTAATTTTTATACTTGGTGGGATTTGAGGATTATAGCTTTCATAAACCGATCACCTTACTCGTAGCCCCCTCTTTGGTTTTTTACCCGATGCAGTCTTCCACCCAACTCACTCTATTTCTCAACTTCTTTCACACCATTAGACTCACTACACTGACCTCTACTTACACCATCAACTTTTCACTCTGCCACACACTGTCACACTACATAGAGGAACTATTCACCCTCAAGTTTCGCACTAATCACTGACCTCTAATTACACCATCAACTTTTCACTTTGCCACACACTGTCACACTACACAGAGGAACTATTCACCCTCGAGTTTCACATTGATGGAGAGAGATGTCAGGGCACTAATGGGCGCAGTTGATGAGGCCCTCTGGAACAGCGAGGGCCTCTTCACCATGACGGATGAACTTGCCAGACTTGCGCATACCTCCCCCCATTAGTCTGGGACCTCTCTTCAACGTTGTTCCTCCAACTATCTCTCAACTCCCTCACTAACCCCACCTCCCTACCCACCACACCCCTCGAAACCTCCTCTTATCGAACACTTCACTCACCCATCCTCCACGGTTTTCCCACCCCGCCCGACATCTCTCACGACTTCTGCACAGACACCCACAGAGGCATTCTCCCCTTCTACTCTCCCTAGCACATTATCAGCTCATCCAACTATCTTTCCTACCCATCGTGGGGAAAAGACTCCCTCTGCACAGCTGAGATCTATAGGTTTTCCCATGCTCAAACGTCCGATCGGTGCCACATCTAACGACGATTTTACAACACAACTTAGACCTTGGTGCCCAAAAAAAACAAAGAGGAAAATGGTCCTCGAAAATGATATTTCTAGAGGACTCAGTCTCTTTAATCCTATGTGCTTTAGTGGGCAGAATCTCTTACAAACACCTATGCCGATCTGACCTAGCAGTGTGGGTGCAAACAACCTGGCGGCCATTGCTGGGCTATGTTCTAGAGATATCCCACCTGACATGAGGTTGGCTCTGCTTCCGATTTAAAACACCGGAGGACTCCACTTCCATTCTGGAGCGGCTCTGGACCTTGGATGGAGGTAGTCTTATGCTCAAACAATGGCAGACCAGCGTCAACCCTTCATAGGACTATTCTCGACAGATCCATTTATGGGTTCTTCTCCCTGGACTACCACTACATTTTTGGAACCTGAAATCTCTCAAGACCATTGGTAATACATTGGGTCGCTTCATTTGTGTAGACCCTCTATCACTCACAGGCTCAGAAAAAGAAGGTGGAAAAAGTCATGGTGGAGATTGATATACATGATGGACTATTAGAAACCATCGACATTGATTGGAGAGGACAACTCATCCGACATAACACGAATTATCTTGGCATCCCCTTAAGGTGCACACTCTATAGGCAAACAAGCCACCTTAGAAACATCTGCTCGGGTCACTTGGATGAGGAACAGTTGGAGGAAACAATGCTCGACCTCTCCACCAAGATGGACTCCTCGAATGTGAACACACAGCCTTCCTTCCTAAATCTACCGAACTTTAGAGAACCATTTGTCTCAAACTCTATCACCGGTAAGCTCAAATCCATTTTCCCCACACTTTTCTTCTCACTTACTTCTAGGGAAAAAGACCTATTGGACTCTGCCCCTACTTGGGTATCGGGTGCTACCTCTCCTCGGCCCGATCCCACATAGACTGTACATTTTTCGGATGCCCCCTCCATACACCTCTCCGCCTATTTTCCAGATGAGCACCCGACCCACCTTGTGACCTCTCCTCCCTACACTCCTACTACAGACCCCACCCAATCGAATCCTCCACCAACCACAAAAACTACACATGTAACCTCCAACTTGACCCCACTAACTTTTGTGCCTCCGCCTACTACCAAACCTTGGGTCTCCACCTCGAGGGTTACTCCCCCTGTCATGTTCCCCTATTCACCCTTGGAGTTTGTGAGCCATGATATTGCGCCCCATGAACAGGGATCGAATCACTACATGTCGGGCACTAGTGAAACTCAGCCAGGGGACACTACACTCAATGAAATGTTGGATTCACTCCTCCCGTCCTACAAAGAAGTCCTCACTCCTCCCTTACCCACTTATCTAGGGAAATCGGTCCACAAGACACCTTACGTGGAGGGGATCCCGGGACACTCGACAACTTTAGGATTGGATCAGGGAAAAACACACACATGGTCAAGAGGAATTGGCTATGAACACTCCCCGATAAAAACAAGAAGTGCTCGCCGCAACGAGGGGCATACTTTACCTTTCTCCACAGATTCTTCTTCTCAACACACTGATATTGGGGTGCTTAGAGGCATGAAATCCCTAGCGAGATCCAAATAATGGTCTTGCTCTCCCTCAATATCAGAGGGGTAGGGGGGGCCCTTAAATCCTCTGTGTTCAAAAGACTACTCTCTTGTACTTCCTCAGACATTATCTTCTTACAAGAAACCTTGGTTGATGGACAAAAAGCCATATTATTTATGAACAAGTTCCGACCAGACTGGCACACTTGCTTTGTAAACTCATTGGGTAACTCTGGAGGATTAGTTGCCACTTGGGACGCTACAAAATTTGACTTAGCTCCCTTTATGAGTTGTGGTGACATTCTTCTATCTGAATCCTACTGGTGGAACAACCAACAGATTAACTTACTCAATACCTATGGCCCTTGCTTACACATGATTTTTTTTTGGGATAAAGTGGAGTCCAACGGCCTACTTGATCTCACAAATTTGATCATTGTTGGTGACTTAAATTTCACCATCAGCTCGAGTGAATTTTGGGGATCCTCTACCACCCAGGACCCCTTGGCCGATTATTTTAACTCTCTTTTCATGGCACACGGTTTGGTTGACTTCCATCTGGATATGTTGGCACCAACTTGGCGTAATGGCAGAGCGGGATTGGAGTCCATCACAAAGCGACTTGATCGCTTCTTTATTTCAAAAAGTCTTGCTACAGTTGATAACAGGATCAGATCTTGGGCAGACTCACCTTATTTGTCAGACCACGCCCTGATCCTGCTACATTTCGGCTCACCTGCTATGCGGTTTTCCCTTCCTTTCAAATTAAACTCTCGTTGGCTCGTCGAGTAAGGTTTCATTGCTATTGTAAATTATGTTTGGAAAGACCCCTTATTCTTGAGAGAAACATGAATACAACAACATTTTGTTTGGAAACTAAAGCACTTAAAATCCCACATAAAAATTTGGGCTACTCATCATAGGAGACACACGCTACACAAACTACAGGCGTTGGAGCAAAACATTAAAGATCTACATCAAATCGATCCTCGGGATGGGCATGTTGGGATCAGGCATCCGCAATTAAAACTACTTGAATCTGAGAGGAACAAGATATTGCTTGTAGATGAAGCTCTTTGGAGGCAACAGAGTAGAGTAAAGTGGATAAAGTGTGGAGACCTCAACAACAAATTTTTCCATCAGTACGCAAGCTCATCCAGAAACAAAAAAACATTTATGGGATATTTTCGATGAAGCAGGTACAAAACATAGTGGACAACTAGCAATTAAGGCAACAACTTCTAGTTTCTTTAAATCCTTCCACGAGGCAAAGCCACAAGCCACTCTACAAGACCATGTTATTGTGGCTCAACTCTTCCCTCTCTTGGTCACAATAGAGGACTCCACGTCCCTAGACAACCCTTGTACTCTACAGGAGGTTCTGAATGCTTTAAAATCCTTCTCAACGGATAAAATCCCAGGCTCTAATGACTGGACCGTCGAGTTCTACCTGCATTTCTTCGATTTGGTGGGGACAAAGCTTCTGAAGCTTGTGGAAAACTCCATACTACATGGTAAGGTTTCTAGGGCACTAAACTCAACTTTCTTGACTCTTATCTTGAAAGCAAATAACCCGACTACTTTCGATGACTATAGGCCGATTGCACTCTGCAATCTTTGCTACAAGCTTATTTAAAAAATCATCACCAACATAATCAAACCCAACCTCTCGCGTTCATTGTCAGCAGAACAGTTAGGTTTTTTAAAGGGCCGACAAATCCTTGATGTTGTTGGCACCGCTCAAGATTGATACACAACATTAATCATAAGAACTCTCGTGCTCTCATCCTCAAGCTAGATCTAAAAAAAGCCTTCGATTGCATAGACTGGGACTTCCTCGGACTGTTATTAATCCAGATCAGATTCAGCCAAACCACTTTAAAATGGATAATGAGTCGCGTCATAAGTGCAAATTTTGCAGTGCTGGTAAACGATGAACCCTCCTCATTCTTCCATAGTGGTAGAGGCGTACGACAGGGTTTCTCACTATCTCCGCTCTTATTCATTTTGGTCATGGAAGGTTCAAGTCTCCTCAAAAAAAGCCAAGCAGAAGGTAGGATTACAAGGATCAAAGTCTCAAGGTTAGTAAAAATCCTACACCTCCTCTTTGTTGACGATGTTCTCATAATGAACAATGCCAGTTTACTTGAATGGAGGGAAATATTTGGACTCTTAAAGATTTTTTGTTGCACTACGGGTTTACAAATCAACTGGTCCAAATCGACATTCCATTACGCCAACTTACAAGATCAAAACTTGGATCAACTAAAGGTCATATTTCCTCATACCTTCGTCCACCTCTCTCATGGATTCAAATACCTTGGCTATTTCATTAAAGCAGATCATTACAAGGCTTCAGACTGGGACTGGCTAGTTTCTAAGGTGGAAAAAAAAGTAGGACACTGGTGTAACAGATGCCTCTCCATAGGAGGCCGCTACCCACTCATAAAAGCTTCCCTTTAAGGACAACCGATATACTAGATGGTGCTTGCAGCTATTCCCACACCAGTCCTGGAAAAACTAAGAAAACTCACCTACAACTTCCTCTGGTCAGAAAACAAAGACCATCACAAGCTGCACCTCTGCAACTGGGAAACACTGACAAAACCAAAAATCAAGGGTGGATGGGGGATTAGAAATATTTTCAAATTCAACCAAGCTCTGGCCGCCAATTCCCTCTGGCGCACTTTGACTACAAATGGCATTTGGAGTTCTGTCATCAAAGACAAATACTTACCATACACCTATGTCTCTTCCTAGCTTCGTACTGGAACCCCACACACAAGGACTGCTTCTCAAATTTGGAGGAATCTTGCAAGTTTGACACACTGGATCACAAATTGGATCTGCTGGAAGCCGGGCTCTGGCCATTCTATCATAATCGATAGGGACCGCATTATTGGACTCGGCCAAGCCTCCTTTCTGTCATCACATTTAATTTCACATTTAAATACAAAAAATACTTGTTTTCTATTTCAAGCTAGACATTTCAACGAACACGGGACCCCGACAACAAGTTGGAAATCCTGTCATGAACTAGATCTACCAACTGATATGGTTGCGGAGTGGGAAAACTATTGCCTAGAGCTTACTCGCGTGGGCATTTTTCTACATGACGTGGAGGATCAATTCCTGTGGGCTGGAGGAGACAGTTTGAGCCACTTATATGTCAAAAACTTGTATTCGGCCATTGCAAACACAGTCTGGCAAAACAACATCTTTGGATGGCATAAGCACCTCTGGAACTAGAAAATACCACTTAAGATTAAGCTCTTCACCTAGCTAACTGTCGAAAACAAAATCCCCACCTGGGGTAACCTCCAAATAAAAGATTGGACTGGCCCCAATATCTTCCAAGAGACAATCCAACATCTCTTTACACAGTGCCATTTCACCCGCCTTGTCTGGGACATGCTTTCACTGGACAAACACATAAACATTGTCTGGAATGGGACCTCCATTTCTACATGATTTTACCATTGGACATCCAGTGAGCACAACTACAAACTACTTCCTCCACTGGTCAGTTGGTTTATTTGGCTGGCTAGAAACTTTAAAATCTTTGACAATAAGCCACCCTCTTTTAGTATTGTTGCTTATAAATATCTTGGCTTGTTTCAAATCTGGAAAGACATACACCCAGAAAATTTGAAAAACAAGACATTAGTCAACCCTCTTATCTCAAAGGATACTCCTACGGGGTGGTTCGATGGTGCAGCTCAACACAATGAAACTTTGAGTGGCGCAGGCGGACTGTTAAGAATCAATAAAAACTCTATTTACAGATGGAATTTTTGTTGTGGCCCAAGCACCAACACAAGGGCAGAACTATTGGGTGCTTGGGCTACACTTCACTTGGCTTCCAGACTAAACATCGAACACCTTCCATTGATCGAAGACTCTAGAGTTATCATAGATTGGTTGAATCACAAGGGAAAGCTACAAACTATCACACTCTTGGCCTGGAAAGACATAATCAGATTACTACAATGCCACTTCAAGAATCTCACCTTCACTCATACCTCCTGAGAGTACAACAAGGAAGCAGATTTTCTATCAAAGACAACATTACAGAGAAAAACAAGTTTGATCACATACAACCATTGGTTGGATGGTCATGAGGGCTCCACTCTTGCTATCAAAATATTTTAGGACTAGATGCTCCAATTTTGTTGGCAGATTTCAATATATTTTCAAATTATATTCTCGATCTTTGCAGCATCAACTCTTGGTATATTCCACATAACTCCATTCTCTTTTTTTTTTTTTTTTTCAGACTTGTAGTAATTTATGAAA